>JAODAL010031301.1:0-48631 GCA_025379985.1 Phyllomedusa bahiana
ATTGTAGTGGGGACCCCTTGTAGTTGGGCCCCCCCCCTTGGAGCCAGGGCCCCCCCTTGTAGTCAGGGACCCCTGTAGTCAGGGCCCCCCTTGTAGTCAGGGCCCCCCTTGTAGCCAGGCCCTCTCCCCTTTGTAGCCAGCCCCCCCCCCCCTTTAGCCAGGGCCCCCCCCCCTTGTAGCCATTAAAAAAACAAAAAAAAAACAACAAACAGCCATTTAAACCTGGCTCGGGCTCCTGCTCCGCCGCTCCGAGGCTCCTAGTACTGCCGCCCTGCATAGGGCGGCGGGGTTTGAAGTGACGTCACCGCGCCGTCTACGTCAGCAGTGGGGGCCGCGCCCGGCAGGCTGAAGGCCTATCGCCTTCAGCCTGCCAGGGACATCAGCGGAGCACAGCGCTAGTGGCGCTTGTGCTCGCTGACACCGCGCAGCCCTGGGAGTGGGGACATTAGTCCCCAGTACCCGGGCCGGTCTTGGGGCGCTCGGGACGCAGGTCCCGGGCGCACAGGGGAACCGGATACGCGGGACGGGCCCCGGGGAGCACGGCACTGCCCTCCGGGGCCCCCACAGCGGCTCGGGGGGGCCCCACGGGGGATCCCCGGTCCCCCGGCGGCCCAGTCCGAGCCTAGTTAAAAACAGTCGTGTGGATACCTAATATTGGGGGTTTTTGTGTGTGTGTAATGTATGCACAATTAATTTTGTTAAATATTTATTTTTATTCTATTAATTTTTTCTACACTTTGTTTTTCACTTGTTTTTTTAAATCCCATGAAGGGATAACTGTTTTACTTATTTTTTACACTTAGTAATGTATCATTACATTATAATCTGTGTCAGTTTGAGACGGTTTCATAGGGGCAGCACACAGTGTGCCCTGATTGCTGTTTTTTTTTACATAGACAGGCCCCGTGCCTACTCTAGATCCCCAGGGGTGATTGTGCAGCCAATTCCCCGGGCTCTGTCAGGTCCTGGGGAGTCCTGATCACCTAAGGCTATGTTCCACGGTGTATTTGCAGGGCGTAATTACGCCCCGCAATTAGCCCTGTGGACGGGGGCGGGGGCGGGAAGCGGGGGAGTGAGGGGGGGCCGGCACTTCGCCGGCCCATAGACAATCACTGCTAGCGGGCGTATAGCCGCTAGAAAGTGACATGTCAATTATCTCCCCGCCCGGCGGCTTCGCCGGCAGGGAGAGGAGACGTAATCCATAGTTCTATATGAGAACTGTGAATTACCCTAATGAATGGCCGTTTTCGGCCCGTAATTGGCGCACTTCGGCGCGTAATTACGGGCCGAAAACGGCCCATTTTAAGCCGTGTGAACATAGCCTAACAGAGCAGGGGAAAGCCCTTTGATTATCCTGCTGTCACAAACCGCGGCAATCAAACGGATAAGTGCCGGGAGCGGAGGTCTCCCCACTCCCTGGCGCCTGCAGAGGCTGTTCTGGGAACAGGACTTTGAATTACAGTCCTGTTCTTAGCGCTGCTGCTGGCGCCGGGAGCCGCAAACACCGATGTCTGCTGCAGACGAACGACCTGCAATGCCTGACGCCTAAAGACAGCAGGCGGTCGTTAACAGGTTAAGGACCACTGAGGATATTCATAGAAGACAAACAAAACTGGCTAATGTGAAGTTTCAGAATTTTTTTCACTACATCTGCTCTTTCAGTTCGAATTCTAACTCACTAGAGAAATCATAGCAACTGGTAAATCATATTGTATGTGTGAGAAAAAAAAACCAGTATTTTACGGCTTTGTTACTACATTTATGATCTGAGAAAGACAATGTTACAACTTACGTAGTCTATAAAGCAAAACACAACTCCTGTGCAATACCCATTACAATAAGGTTTAACTACCAAGTTAGTTTTGTGTCTCATAAAGAAGAACCCAGGATTAAATCAAGATGTTCTAAGTAAATTTCATTGGAGAATTGTGGCAGACCTCTGTGCATAAATAAAGATTTGGGGCAGACAGTCAAGACAAAACACTATTATCTTCTGCCAAGATTTGAGACTAGACATCATGAAGATTCTGAAAAATATCATACAAAACAGAGGGAAGTATGCACTTCACAAAATGTATGCCTTATGTCCACCCAGTTTCATACTACTGGCTCCAAACTGTCATCACAAGCAGTAGATATGATCCTGTTTTTACACCCCAAAATAAAGACCCTAGCTCAAACCACTCTAACCTAGTGTAGACCACCGACCAGTCTACTTAAACTAAATCAGATCTATATCAGGCCCCCTAAACAAATATAGATGCAAAAATAAATATAGATCCCAAAAAAAGGATATAAGCCCCAGGCCAGACACATTAAATAAATTCAAACTCAAGACTATAAACTATACCTCCTAAATACAGCAACAGGCTGACTCTTTACTTAAAGGGGTTGTCTCGCTACAATGATTGGGTTTTAATTTAAAGATCTTTAAAAAACAAGCAGCTTTGCAATATATGTTCATTACAAATGTCCTACTGATTTTGAGCTAGCCCTGTTGTATTACTACATCCCCCCCCAAAATTTCTAAGAAACCCACCCGTTACCTTATCTTACTGGCTTCAGGTTTTGAAAGACCATCACCCTTTTAAGAAGGTTGGAGCAGAGACCCCCCCCGCAAGAATGCTTCTGGGGGGGAGGGGGACTCTGGCGTTGTTCCTTATGCCTATTAAACCCCGGTGTGCCTGCTTCCTTGCCCTAAAAGATAGATGTACGCAGTGACCCGTCTTTTTTAAATCATGATTGTCTTTTGGAAAATGTGACTATACTAATACTATAGAGATCAGGGGGGAGGAATACTTTTTGTTCTCCGTATTTTTTTAGACACTGAGTAAAAGGGAACATGCCCTTTTGTTGCTGGGGGTTTGGAGACTTGTAAGCAAACAGGGTATAGGAACCTTTCATCCCCCTTTCTTTTGCACACCACTTCATTCCCTCTACATCATAGATCCCCCTCCCAAAAGACCTAGGGGGAGGGAACAAGGTGAACTCTGAGAGCAAACCCCCTCCCCCCCCCCCTGTATAAAGTTACGTACTGCCTATGTTGAGGGGGGGGGAGAGGGAGCGAAGAGACAAAAAGAACACCCCCTCGTTCAACTTACCGGGACACTGAAGGCTAAAGCTCGTAATGAGACAACTCCTTTAAAGTAAACCTGTACAGTCAACACGCATTAATTTAGCAACGTTTTAAAGCAGGATGGGTGAACAGATTTATATTTTTTTTTAATGGGAAAAATTCAGTAAAAAATTTCAATTCATTCATTTAAATTTCTGCTTTTTTTTTTAAATTAGTGTCCAATGGGTGGTATATTCAATGAGTGACAGCTATCGCTGTATGCAGTCTCATGCAAGCAAGGCTGTCAGTCAATGATAAGACCACCCACTGGACTCCTTAACTAAAAACTATGCAGAAACTTAAATGAATGAATGAATGAATTATGATTGTTACTGATTTTTCCCCTAAAACTACAATCTGCTGGGCTTTGCCTGCTCTAAACTTGCTGCCAGCAGATCAATAGCAGGGTTCAACGTCCCCAGGTTCCTTTTAACTATTGTTTCTCCCATTTCATTAGATTACCTCAATATGACTTAAAAAATTTTTCCTTGTTTAAAAATTTCTGAGAACTAGGGATCTTTTTCAGTTAAACCAACTACAAAGAAGGAAGCTGCACATGTCAATGGTTTATGCTGCCTTACTGGAGAGCAGAGAAGAGAGAGAAGCTGAACTTTGTGATGTAAAAGGTTTTTTAAAAATGTGGAACAGCATTCCTGATTAAAAAACAGAGTAAATCCAGACAGGAAAACTTAGGAGAGACAGTGAAAGATCGCTTATCTCACCTACCGTATATACAGAGATTGAGAGTTTTCTTCATTTTGCTTTGTGCTTGCACTTGTACAGGGAAAGCTTTCAATCACTGTGGGTGGGATAAGCAAGGTTCTCATTGTCTCTTCTATGAGTCTTGTTATGACTAATTTAGTTTTTTTCTCCAAATCATAGCATAAACCTTTCTATAGGTTCTCTTTTAATAAGTTACCACTAGTTGTATAGAGATTAGTTGTATAGAGATTAAGTACTGTTTGAAAGTGAGAATCATTTTATACAATTGTAGGTTTTCAATTTTCGGCATGGGAACTGGACTGCTGTTGTCTCAAGGAAAGGCTAAGCCTTCTTGCTTACCCAGTTTGGGTTTATTTTTTGGGGATACAACTGATGATGCAGGTGATGAACTTACTCCAATGATAAAATTAAAAAGAAATGAAGGAGGGTTTGAAGAGAATGTTGGCTAAAGACTGTACTAACAATCTTAAAAATGCAAGGACGCCCCCCAAAGTAATGGAACTCTATGTAGAAATTGTGGCTAATTCTGGTAACTGTGCCTTTACCCAGATAACTGCTAAATGTCAACTCCTTGGTCCACTTTTACTATTGCTGTCTACAGCTTTGTCCACACGAGCAATATTTCAAGTCGGAAATCCACGCAAAATTCTGCCCTTACTAAAACCAAAAGTAAACCATTCCCATAAACCTCAATAGAGAATATGCCTTGTAGTTTATACAACGCGTATTTCTGGAGGTCAGTTTTTAACTGTTTAAATTAAGAACATGTTCAATTTTTTGATTATTTCCACAATGGAATTACATGGAAATGTACTATTGGTGTTAATGGGGTTGGTCAAAAACCTTTTGTAAGATGCACCCAAAACATTTATATGTGATTTTTAACGTGAATCCGCATCCAATGCCACATACATTGGACTCTTCTCTCATTGCACACCATGAGTAAATTAAAATGACCCTAAATCCACATGAAGTAATGTGAAATACTGAAAACCACATTATCCAATGTGGTTTTCAAGAGCAGATCCCACTCACCATGGGGACATACCCTAGATGGACAGTCCTATAAGTCTCCAGATTAATCTTAGTGGCTCAGGTTGCTTAATAACTTTGGCATCTTTAGACTTGACTAGCTTTTTTTTAGACAACTATTAGCTGTCTTACTTTCTATGCAAAAATTTTTAGCAAATTTTTTGAACAGTTTTTTGGTGCATGTTTCAGAGTGTTTCCATGGCCACTCCCCCACTAAGCTAACTCTTTTTCCGCTTAGCCATGCCCTACGTGAGAGAAGTCCCAAAAGGGGTTTTTAATGTCCATAAAAATTGTGCCTGTGACACACGGGCCACATTTTAAATTGCCAAAATTGCCTAATAATAACTTGTAATGCTCGGGAAATTTTAAAAACTAAATTATCTATACTGTATGTAAATTTAACTGAGAGAAAAAACTGCACAATTTTGACATAATCATTTTGGTGGGCAGATTTAAGGCATGTAAAAGATAATTTTTTCTTCTCCCGTTGCTGGATGACACCTGGAACTACAGCTAAAATCTCCAAAATGAATATGTGTATACATGTGAAATTAACAATAATGTGGAATTAGGCATACAGGCCTCATGTTTGGAAAATTTAAAGACAAACCAAGGTCCTGCAAACTACCTACCCTACCCTATTGTTTGTTTTATATTGATCATTTTGGGCTTGTGCCTTATCCATCAAAACGTGGGAGCTATGCATTGCTGCTAATGCTAAAACCATTTGGGTACCACATTAGCGTGTAATGTTGTCCTATTTTGTCAAGTTCGGGAGTCTTTGAACATATAAGATTTTTTCATTGTTGGATTTTTTTTTTTAGCAGTGAGACCTGAGCAGGCACGAATTGGCAATTTGCCTGACCGGGCAGGCTCCTTCACATCTGGGCTGTCAGCTCTATCCCTCTTTTTTTGGATACTATATGCTGGCACTCCTTTTACCTTATTTTAATAGTTGAACAGCGCCACTGTGGAGGAACGCCAGGCTGCTAGGTGTTGGTGACGTGGGCTGACAGGCATAAGAGCAACGCAGACAGTCAAAAATGATAAGATGCGTGGCCATGTCCACTGTGGCATGCAGCTGCAACAGCCCGCTTCATACCTCAGTGTCAGTACTGGCAGCCTGATGCTGCCAGTAACTAGATATGAACAAGAAAGAGGCCCATTGCCATGGCCGTTGCTCAAACTGACAGCAGCGCTGAAGATTCCTATTAATGGGGACGGATGCCAGGTAGCTCAGCACACACACAGAAGAGCACTGGCTGCCTGGTTCCACCTTCCAAGTCCTCTAGCCTCACAAGGTGAAGACCAATGCCTGCCTGTCCCCACCTCCCCAGTCACCCAGCTCTTTACAGTGCAGACAGAATGCAAGATGATGACTCCTGTGGGTTCTCCTTCATGAAAAAGACTGGTAAGTAGGTTTCTACTTGTCTGCTCCCTTGGGCCTTGCCAGCCTGCCACATACCTCATTGAGACCTTGCCACCTTATCTCCCTAGCTGGGCCTTGCCAGCCAGCCTACATAACTTATTAGGGCATTGCCTGCCTACCTACTTCCCTTGGACCTTGCCAGTCTGACTATGTAATTCACTAGGAATAATGAGATTGAGGACGTCAGCATAAAAAGGCTTCTTTAATGAAGATTCAAGACAGGGGCGTCGCTAGGCTGTTTTATTTGGGGCTCGGGCCCCTGAATAAAACTCCCTGTGCCCGAGTCTCCCGGGCTTCAGGCCGCTGCCGTGGGCTTGGAGCACCGACTGGCCCTTTAGCTGCATGTGCGTCCGCTGGACGCACATGCAGCTGCGGGCTTCTGCGGAGCAGAGAGCGAGCGGCTCCCTGCTCCGCAGACAGTGTCGGACCGGCTCCGGGTCCGGTACAGCGGGGCCGCCGGGTCATCATAGCGCTGAGAACCCGCCGCGGCCACATGCAGCTCAGCTGGCAGCGCCGCGATGAGTGATGTCATCGCGACGCTGCCTGTCCTCGGGCTCACAGCGCGTCATAGGCCGTGCGCCCGAGGAGCTGCCGGAGGAGCGCGGGCTGAAGAGGACAGAGCGCTCGCCGGGGGAGTTAAGGTGAGTATGAATGTTGTTATTTTTATAGCGTTTACCTGCCTTAGTGCCCCCATATACTGCCTGTGGCCCCCATACGCCTGCCTGTGGCCCCCATATCCCTGCCTGTGCCCCTATAATGCCTGCCTGTGGCCCCCATATGCTGCCTGTGGCCCCCATATCCCTGCCTGTGGCCCCCATATCCCTGCCTGTGGCCCCCATATCCCTGCCTGTGCCCCTATAATGCCTGCCTGTGGCCCCCATATGCTGCCTGTGGCCCCCATATCCCTGCCTGTGGCCCCCATATCCCTGCCTGTGCCCCTATAATGCCTGCCTGTGGCCCCCATATACATGCCTGTGGCCCCCATATCCCTGCATGTGGCCCCCAAATGCTGCCTGTGGCCCCCATATACTGCCTGTGGCCCCTATATTCTGCCTCAGTGCCGCTATATACCTTCTTGTAGCCCCTATATACTGCCTCAGTGCCCCCATATAACTGCCTGTGGCCCATATACTGCCTCAGTGCCCCCATATACTGCCTGTGTGCCCCCATATACTGCCTGTGCCCCCCTATATACTGCCTGTGGCCCCTATATACCTGCCTGTGGCCCCATATACCTGCCTGTGGCCCCATATACTGCTTCAGTGCCCCTATATACCTAACTGAGGGGACTTATATACCTATAATTAAGGAGTTTCTGGAAATGTGAGGATTCTAAGATATTTGTGTCCAAATCCTCAGGAACGAGTATTGGCCGGGAGCAATCAGCATGAAGGTGTGAATCGGATGGAGAAGAGAAGGGAAGGTGAACGACGCTGATCAGAAAAGATGTCTCCGGTGAGTCACTAAATGTAACTGCAGTGTAATCACTTATATGTCTGCAGAGCGTCTACATACAACTAGTAACTACCACTATATGGTCACTATATGGCGGTGGTATATGTCTTCAGAGCCTGTGTACAGCTGATAGTCACATGTGGGGTCTGGCAGGATTATTTGATCCTTATGTAGTAATAGTTTTGGGTCTTGGTTTTGTAGGAGGGTTTTAGTAACAATCACTTGTCTGGTAGATTTGCTCCATGTATCGGTGTATGTTTTGGTGACTGTTTAGGGGTATTGTCATATGAAGGTGAGAAGTTCTGAAAAAGTAAATTGTCATTGGTGATTTTTACTGTACAGTGACTGCTGAGGAGATGGACGGGATCTGTGTGGCATGTGCAGAAAATTAGTGACAGGAACACAAGGTTTTTCCTGTAAAAAAACATCCACAGTTCACAATGAGGCGTGAAAAATGTCGTGTGAACCCAGCCCTACCCAGAAAAACACAAAGGGCCCGAGCCCCGGATGTTTAGGACCCCTAGCAACGCCCCTGAATCAAGAGTACAAACAAGTGCAACGTTTTCGCATGCTTGAAAAAGGCTCTGTAACTATTTTTTGAGCCGAAACGTTGCACTTGTTCGTACTCTTGATTCTTCATTAAAGAAGCCTTTTTTATGCTGACGTCCTCAATCTCATCATTCGTGGTTATTGGAAGTGAGGTTTTGGCTGCCTCACCTATGGATGTTCTGATGCATTTGGCTTCCTTGGTTACTAGCATATAGGACCTCAGTGCTGGCCCAATTTTTTGTTATTTGCTATTATGTAATTCACTGGGGCATTCCCAGTGTCTACTTACCTAACCGGGGCCTTACCCACCTACCTACCTCCCTGGACCTTGCTAGCCTTCCTTTGCACCTTACTGAGTCCTTGCCCACCTACCTACCTCATTTGGGCCTTGCCAGCCTGCGTACATACCTTATTGGGTCCTTGCTCGCCTACCTACCTCCCTTGGGCCTTGTCAGCCTGCCTATGTACCTTACTAGGGCCTTTTCCACCTACCTATCTCTCTTGGACCTTGCCAGCCTTCCTACATACCTCACTGGTGCCTTGCCTGCTTACCTACTTCCACTGGACCTTGCCAGCCTGCCTAAATACCTTACTGTGGCCTTACCTGCCTACCTATCTCCCTTGGGCCTTGCCAGCCTGTCTAAGTACTTTACTGGAGCCTTGCCTGCCTATCGACCTCCCTTGGGCCTTGCTTAAGATGACCAAAATTTTTAGGAGCGAAAGAGGGACATGCACCGCCCCAACATTTGCATAGACCACACGCTATCTAAAACATGATAGGCATCGCCCACTTCACCTAACAGTGTAACAGCTCTGGAAAAAAATGAGGGGTTTGGCGCATAGCAAATGTGGTGCCAATATTCAAAAAGGGGTCAAAAAGTGATCCAGGAAACAATAAACCGGTAAGTTTAACCTCTGTTGTAGGTAAAATGTTTGAAGGTTTTCTCAGAGATGCTATCCTGGAGTAGCTCACTGAAAATAAATGTATAACGCCGTTCCAGCATGGATTAATGAAGGATCGGTCCTGTCAGACTAATCTCATCAGCTTCTATGAGGACGTTAGTTCTAGACTGGATCGGGGTGAGGCCCTGGATGTCATATATCTAGATTTTTCTAAAGCATTTGATACGGTGCCACATAAAAGGTTGTTAAATAAAATGAGAATGCTTGGACTGGAGGAAAATGTGTACAAGTGGGTAAGCAACTGGCTCACTGATAAAAAACAAAGGGTGCATACTCAGACTGGATCCCTGTTACTAGTGGGATACCACAGGGCTCAGTATTGGGCCCTATGCACTTTGACATTTTCATAAATGATCTTACACAGTAGAATATCGATCTTTGCAGACGATACTAAGCTCTGTAAAGTAATCAACACAATAGAGGATAATGTGTTATTACAAAGGGTTCTGGATAAGTTGAAGGCCTGGGCATAGAAATGGCAGATGAGGTTTAATACAGATAAATGCAAGGTTATGCACATGGGGAGGAAAAATCCATTACATGACTACAAGTTAAATGGAAAAAGGCTGGGTAAAAGGGGACGTGGAGAAGGACTTGGAATCCTGGTGGACAGTTAACTTAATGTAAAAAGCCGGCGCAGGCAGCAGCTGCCAAGGCAAATAGGTTTAAAGGGGGTGCATTAAAAGGGGCATAGATGCACATGATGAAACATTATTCTCTCATTATACAAGTCCCTGGTTAGAACACACATAGAATATTGTGTAAAGTTCAGTTTTGGCACCAGTGCACAGGAAAGACTTGTAAGCTTGAACAGTACAAAAGGCGGGCAACAAAAATAATAACACGACTGGGTGGACTACAAGACCCAGAAATATTAGCAGGGTTAGGGTTATTTCGTTTAGAGAAAAGACGGCTTCGGGGGGACATAATACGTTAAAGGTCAATATAGTGATCTCGCTCAAAATTTATTTATACCCAGGACTGTATCTAGAACAAGAGGGCATCCTCTACGTCTTGAGGAATGAAAGTTTCTACATAAACATAGAAAGGGAATCTTAACTGTTAGAGCATGAGACTATGGAATTCTCTGCCAGAGGAACTTGTCATGGTGAATTCAATAACAGAGTTCAAAAAGGGTTTGGATGCATTTCTGGAGCGTAATAATATAACAAGTTATAATTGGCTTCTACCTCATTGGGGTTTCTTTTGCCTTCCTCTGGATCAACACCTTAGCACAACAGGCTGAACTGGATGGACGTCTTGTCTTTTTTCGGCCTTACAAACTATGAAACTATGACATCACCAAGCTTTCCTGGACGTTGGATAGCCTATTCATCATCCAGGAGCGTAGGGAGATACCACAAAACTGTCACTGAACCTAAACCATTAAACTACAATCAATATTACCACCTTAGTGTCACGGGTGGTCCCGCAGCCCTCCGCCCGGCTGCGGGCACACCCGTCTGTCACCCGTCGGGCTCCCGCGGCCCCCTGCCGTGCCCGCGGGTCGGGTCCCGGCTTCCCCCTTACCTCCCTGCGCTCCTGAGTCCTTCCGTCCTCCTGCCGGCCGGCGTGCGCGTGCCCGCCCCTTTAAAGGCGCGCGCTCGCCGCTCCGTGGATTTAAAGGGCCAGTACGCCCATTATTGGTTAAGACTGGCGGGTTGACCCTATTTAACCCCCCTTCCTTCCGGGTCACCTTTCCCGGGAAATCTTTAGTGCTTTACTGCCTTCAGAGAAAGCTTCTATGCCTCGTTGTCTGACTTCCGTGTACCGTACTCTTGGGCTCCTGTACCTGACCACGAACCGTTGCCGCCTGCCCTGACCTCTTGCCTGTCCCCGACTTCGCCTACGTCTCACGATTCTGTACCTCGCTCTGCCTTGGCTGCCACCGCAAGCAAGTCACGCCAGTGGGACGACCTGGTAGTTCTCCGCCGCAGCAAGTCCATCCCGCTTTGCGGCGGGCTCTGGGGGAAAACCGGGTTCTACTTAGATTCCGTCCCCTGGTACGGCTTAAAACCCATCGCCTTGCGGTGGTCCAGCGGATCCACTACCTGCATTCGTTAACAGTAAGACCCGGGCCATGGATCCCGCCAAGGTACCTCTGCCCAGTGATCCGGATCTCACGGCGATAGTTGCTCAACAGTCACATCAACTAGCGCAACAAGCCCAGCAGCTGAACCAGTTGTCCGCCATGCTGCAGCAGCTCCTGGCTAATCAACAGCCGCCGACACCACCTCCTGTGGCGACGCCTCCGCCAGCACCTGGGACTTCTCGGCTGCGCCTACCACTACCCGACAAGTTTGAAGGGGACTCCAAACAGTGCAGGGGATTTATTACCCAGTGCTCGATGCATGTTGAGTTGATGGCCGGTCAATTTCCCACTGAACGCTCCAAGGTGGCCTTCGTGGTCAGTCTGCTGTCCGGGAAGGCTCTAGCTTGGGCCACTCCTCTCTGGGACCGGGGCGATCCGGTGATGACGGACCTACAGGCTTTCCTTTCAGAGTTCCGCAGTGTCTTTGAAGAGCCGGCACGGGCTTCCTCGGCAGAAACCGCTCTACTGAACCTTCGCCAGGGTGACTCCTCTGTCGGCGACTACGCAGTTCGTTTCCGGACCCTGGCGTCGGAGCTGACCTGGAACGACGCCGCCCTATGTGCCACTTTTAAAAAGGGCCTGTCCGGCAGAGTTAAGGACGCTCTAGCGGCCAGAGAAATCCCGTCCTCTCTAAGCGAACTGGTCCACCTAGCCACTCGGATCGATGTTCGTTTCGCCGAGCGACAAGAGGAACTTCGCCAGGAACGTGATCTCGCCCGACCACGCCGTTTGCCTCGCCTGGCTCCGGTCTTCCAAAGACCACAGCTGCCGCCTTCACTTCCTACCAGTGAAGAACCCATGCAAGTGGACCGGGCACATCTGTCCGAACAGGAGCTGTCCCGCCGTCGGGCTGTGTAGTTGTGCCTTTACTGTGCCAGCCCGGATCACTTCCGCAAGGGTTTTGCCCGCTTCGCCCACAGCGGCAGGGAAACGCCCGCACCTAGGCTATGTCGGAGAGGCATCCCGGGTGTGAACACTTCCTCTCCACGCCTTACTATGAGTTGAGGTTTCATCGGTTCCGGAATCGCTTTTCGGGTGCCCGCCTTTCTTGACTCTGGATCCCCCCGGGGAACTTTATTCATGCCACCCGGGTTTGTCCCAGTATCCGCCTTCCCGGGTGACCGTCTGGAGAACCCCTGGTGATATCCTCCGTGGAGTGGCAAACTACTTAGTGAGCCATTCGGTACGTGACCAAGCCGTTGTCTCTCCACTGGGGGCCTTACAAAAAGGGAGGAGATCACCTTCTACTTTCCTCCCTGGGTCATCCTCCGCTATCCTCTTGGGTCTTCCGTGGCTACACCCCCAAGCCCCGACCCCCGACGGGAAAACCGAGAGATTCTACGCGGGGGCTCCGGGACTGCCAGAATCGCTGTCTCTCAGTTCCGCGACCGGGTCCGGGCCATTCCACCTCATCAGTCGTACAGGTCCCTGCCAGGTTTTCCCCGCTGAATACCGGACAAACGTGGACGTCTTTTCGGAGAAACAGGCCGAATCTCTTCCCCTCACCGCCCCTAATAAACTGTCCCATTGACCTCCTTCCTGGGACCAGTCCTCCACGGGGTAGAGTTTACCCGTTGTCCCAGACCAAGACTCAGCCAGTCGGACTTAAAATCCTGAGAACCTGCAAAAGGGCTTTAAAACGCAAGTCCTCACCCACCCGCCGGACCCGGGGTTTTTTCCTTCGTACAGAAGAAGGATGGGTTCTCTCCGTCCTTGCATCGACTACCGAGGCCTGAACCGATTACCGAAAAAAACCCGGGTACCCTTTCCCCACAAATTAAACGGAACTCTTTGACCGTCTACAGGGAGCCAAGTTCTTCTCCAAATTGGACCTGCGCGGGGCATACAATCTCATCAGGATCCGTGAGGGAGATGAGTGGAAGACGGCGTTCAATACCCGTGACGGCCATTTTGAATACCTAGTAATGCCATTCGGTCTGTGCAATGCCCCCGCGGTCTTTCAGGAGTTCGTAAACGACATCTTCCGGGATCTGCTCTACAACTGTGTTCATCGTGTATCTGGACGACATTCTGGTTTTCCCCTGACCCCCCCGGACCCATCAATCACAGGTGCGCCTGGTCCTGCAACGCCTTCGCAGCAACCGCCTGTACGCCAAGTTAGAGAAGTGCTGTTCCACCAACCCATCTGCCTTTCCTCGGGTTTCATCGTCTCCGACCGAGGCCTGCAGATGGATCCCACTAAGCTGTCTGCTATCTTGCAATGGCCACGACCTGTTGGACTTCGAGCCATACAACGTTTTTTGGGCTTTGCCAATTATTATCGGCAGTTTATATCCCACTTCTCTACACTGGGCTCCCAAATTTTGGGGTCTCACCAGGAAGAAGGCAAAGCCCAAATGTTGGCCACCAGCGGCCGAAAGAGCCTTCTCGGATTTGAAGTCAGCCTTTGCTTCCGCACCTATTTCTGTCCACCCCCCGATCCTGAGAAGCCTTTCTCTCTGAAGTGGGTGCCTCTTCGGTGGGGCCGGGGCTGTCCTTACTCAAAGGGTCCCAAGGGGGGAACCGTCACCTGCGCTTCTTCTCCAAGACCTTCTCGGCGGCAGAGAGGGAAATATGCTATTGGGGACCGAGAATTGCTCGCTATCAAGATGGCCCTGGAAGAGTGGCGGCATCTTCTGGAGGGAGCTCGGCCTCCTTTTGAGGTGTATACTGAATCACAAAAAAACTTCAGTTAAACCTCCCTCGGCCCAGCGCCTCAACCCTCGCAAGCACGGGGGCTCTTTTTTTTCCAGATTTTACTTCCGGATCCATTTTCGCCCTGCCGAGAAGAACATCAGGGGAGATGCTCTCTCTCCGCGCATCCCACATCACCGGGGAGGAGCCGCAGCCTCAACAAATCATACCTCCGGAACGTCTGATCCCAGCACACCGTTTCTTCTTCGGCAGATACCTCCTGGCAAGACCTAAAGTTCGGCCACCCCGCGCAAGAAAATCCGAATTGGGGACACTGCTCCTTGTTGGCAGGACTCCGGGGGCCCGAAAATCGTTCCAGTTGATCTCCCCGGTTTTACGGTGGGCCAGGACTGGGCTAAAGATATTAAGGACTTTGTGGATGCCTGTGCTACTTGTGCCCGGAATAAGGTGCCCCGCCACGGCCCCTCTGGGCTGCTGCGACCCCTGCCTACGCCCAGTGTTCCATGGTCCCATGTGGCGATGGATTTCATCACCGACCTTCCATCCTCTTCGGGCAACACCGTGATCTGGGTCATTACGGATTTGGTTTTCGAAGGGTGTCCCCACTTCGTCCCACTGCCCGGGTTACCTTCCCCCCACCTCGTCTTGCCTCCCTGTTCTTTAGCCACATCTTCCGCATGCCACGGCCCGCCCCACACATCGTTTCTGATCGGGGGTGCAGTATCGTGTCCAAGTTCTGGCGCGCACTCTGCTCCCGATTGCGGGTGAAGTTAGACTTCTCTTCGTCTTACCACCCGCAATCTAACGGCCAGGTAGAGAGAGTCAACCAGATTCTGGGCAGTTACTTACGGCACTTTGTTTCTGCTCGCCAGGATGACTGGTCCGACCTCCTACCCCCGGGCCGAATTTTCATACAACTCACTGGATTCAGGGGCTTCGGGCGCGTCTCCCTTTTTTATTGTATTTGGTCGGCATCCCCGCCCTCCTCTCCCTCTGCCCTCCTCCTCCGAGGTTCCCTCTGTGGATGCCCTGGTCCACGACCTATCTGGCATCTGGGAGCAGACACGTCAGTCCCTCAGCGGTTCTGCCGCCCGTATGAAGGCCCAGGCGGACAGAAAGAGGAGACCAGCTCCAACCTTTACCCCTGGAGACAAAGTGTGGCTGTCCGCCAAATATGTCAGGTTAAAAATCCCCAGTTACAAGCTTGGCCCGCGCTTCCTAGGCCCCTTTGAAATCCTGAGCCGTATTAATCCAGTGGCGTATAAGCTCCGACTCCCTCCCACTATGCAGATCCCTAATTCTTTTCATGTATCCCTCCTGAAGCCCGTCGTGTTGAACCGCTTCTCCAGAAAGGTTGTCCCTCCCTCTCCTGAGTCCGTAGCCTCCAACATATTTGCGGTCAAAGAGATCTTGGCTATGAGGTCAGTTAGGGGTAAACGACAATTTTTGGTGGATTGGGAGGGATTCGGTCCAGAGGAGAGATCTTGGGAGCCGAGGAGAACATCCTGGACCACAGTCTCGTGTTGACCTTCCTCCGAACCAAAGGAGGAGGGGCCTAAGGGGGGGGGGGACTGTCACGGGTGGTCCCGCAGGGCCCCCCGCCCGGGCTGCGGGGACACCCGTCTGTCACCCGTCGGCTCCCGCGGTCCCTGCCGTGCCCCCGGTCGGGTCCCGGCTTTCCCCCTTACCTCCCTGCGCTCCTGAGTCCCTTCCGTCCTCCTGGCCGGCCGCGTGCGCGTGCCCGCGCCTTAGGCGCGCGCGCGCCGGCTCCTCGGGGGTTTAAAGGGCCAGTACGCCCATTATTGGTTAAGACTGGCAGGTGACCCTATTAAACCCTCTTCCTTCCGGGTCACCTTTGCCGGATCTTTTGTGCGTTACTGCCTTCAGAGAAAGCTTCTAGTGCCTCGTTGTCTGACTTCCGTGTACCGTACCTCTTCGCTCCTGTATCCTGACCACGAACCGTTGCCCCCCCTGCCCTGACCTCTTGCCTGCCCCGACTTCGCCTACTCTCACGATTCTGTACCTCCCCTCTGCCTTGGCTGCCACCGCAAACAAGTCACGCCAGTGGGACGACCTGGTAGTTTCTCCGCCCAGCAATCCATCCCGCTTTGCGGGGGCTCTGGTGAAAACCGGGTTCTACTTAGATTCCGTCCCCTGGTACGGCTTACACCATCGCTTGCGGTGGTCCAGCGGATCCACTACCTGCATTCGTTACACTTAGATTGACCATACGGTGGTACATATCAGTGTACACAGGCTCTGCAGCCTCAATATACCCTATATACAGTGACCATATAGTGATAGATAAAAGTGTACATATGCTCTGTATATTACCTCCATACTGTAACCAAATAGTGATTGGTACCAGTGTACACAGACTCTGTAGACATTTAAGTGATTACAGTGCAGTTACATCTAGGGACTCGTCAGAGTTGTTCTCTTTCCCTTTTATTCATCCTGTCCAGATCAAAATAATGACTTCTGTCCACGACTCATCCCTGCAATATTTACCACACAAACCTATTAGAATTCTAGTTTTTCCAGCACTTCCCTACCTGTGACCACGTCTGTACAAACTCCATATGCGGTGATCAGTGGAGGTAGTGGAGAGTGATAGGTGGAGGTGAGGGGGCTATTGGTTGGTAGGTGGTGATAGGTGAAGGTGGGGGGGGCTGTATTTGGTGATGGCACTAAGATGCATAACACAATGGTGGGGAGGGGCGGGAGACGGGGGTTCATAGCACAGTTTACAATCTCCTTGGGGGGCAGAGGACCATCACCTTAGAGATTATGCTGTGGCTGTGGTCAGTACCCCCTAGAATCATATTGTGCAGGTTACACTCCGTACTCTGCAACCCCAGAAGATTAGCCGCAGGCTTGATCTTCAAGGGGTGCAGGAACTGATGTTTAGCACTGTCTTGTTTTTGTAGTGTTTTTTATTGATATACAGATTTCACATTGGACTATGTCAGACTATGTCAGATTGGACTTTGTCGGACCACCGTTGAATACATTTTGTTAATAATTTTGTCAATGAGGGCTGTTGTTGGGGAGTGTTTATTTAAATAAAATGTTTTTTGTGTACTTCGTGTGGGTCGTTTTCCCCATTTCTTTACATCTTTAGTAATGGAGGATCTGACAGATGCCTCTCTACTATCATCTCTCGGGCTTGGTGTCAGCCAGCTGTGGTTTTGTAACTCCAAGGCTGACACTATCCCTGTGTCACATTTTATTAAATAAATAGATCCAAAGTTGATCCAACGTAGGCCGGACAGTCTATCCAACAACCTGGAAAGCTGAGTGGAAGATGGTCATCACCCAACTTTCCTGGACACTGGATATTTTATCCTGCATGCAGGAGATCTGGGTGATTCCCTAATACCCCACTCGTGGCATCCAGTCTTCCTATCATAGGAAAGGTGGATGACACTTGTGGAGGTTGGGCCATCAACCAGCTTTTCTGGGTGCTCAATAGTCCTTCCAGCATCCAGGAAAGTCGGGTGATGTCTTATTTACTTTGTTACTTAATACTTCCACTTTCTACCCGTACTGTGACCGGATGTCATAACAATTAAATCAGTGAGGCCCCGTCCTGAGGGAGAAAGAGTCCGGCGTTGTGAGTTCGAAAATCCATTCCCTTCCCCCCCACAAGGTGGGTATTACTAGGGCATCCCTGCAATGATAACAGGACATGGAGCGTCTCGCCAAGACATGTCCCTAGCAGCGTGACAGCAATGGCGGGACTGTCCCAACACAATCGGGACATCTAGCTACATTACCATACAACACTCACACACCATATACATCCCCATACACCACTCACACACCGTATACATACACATACATCACTCATATGCTGTATACATCCACATACACCACTCACACACCCTATACATCCACATACACCACTCATACACTGCATACATCCTCATATTATTATTATTATTATTATTATTATTATTATTATTTATTTTAGAGCGCCATTGATTCCAGGGCGCTGTACATTCAAGAGGGTTACAAACATAACATAATCAAACAAGTCAAGGGCTGACAGTATGTGACAATCAACCCTGCACATGAGGGAGAGAGAACCCTGCCCGCGAAAGGCTTACAATCTACAAGGAATGGTGGAAGAGACAGAAGGTGGGGGCAGACATGTTTGTGGAGGGTTTGGTGACGAAGGGATACTAATTTTATAGGCTATCCTGAAGAGATGGGTTTTCAGGTTGCTTTTGCAGCTGGTGAGAGTGGAGGAGAGTCTGATGTGTTGGGGCAGTAAGTTCCAGAGTGTGGGGGAAGCACGGGAGGAATCTTGGAGACGGTTGTGTGAAGAGCTGATAAGGGAGAGCAGAGAAGAAGGCCCTTTGTGAGGAGCGAGATTGCGTGAGGGGAGTATCTGAGATTAGGGCAGAGATGTATGAGGGGAAAGGTTATGGAGAGCCTTGTAGGTCATGGTTTTTCAACTTGAACTTAATCGCTGGCAATGGGTACCAGTGAAGGGATTGGCAGAGGGGGGAGGCAGGGGGTAGCGAGGAGAAAGGGGGATAAGACGGGCGGCCCGAGTTGATGATGGATTGGGAAGGGGGCAAAAATTGCTAACGGGAGGCCCCCAAGAAGGGATTTGCATAAATCCCCAGGGAGGAAGGGACGAGGGCAAGGAACCAAACCCCTTTTTTGTGTCAGGGTTAGGAATGAGGGGGATTTTTGTGAAATATTTTTTTTAGGAGGGGGGCGGCAGGCGGAGGGGGAGGGCTTTTTGTGGGGGTTTTTAAGGAAAAAAGCGGAGTCAAGGGTTATCCCAAAGCAGCGGGCTTGGGGGGGACGGGTGAAGTGTGGAAGGGCCCTTTACTGTAATAGGAAAAATCAGGTGGAGGTGGGTGGAGTTTTGGGGGGGGTTTGGGAAAAATAATGAATTTTCCATTTCTCTACATTAAGTTTTAAGGGGACGGGGGGAGAAAAAAGAATAAGGAGGAAAAGACAATCTGGGGGTCTTGGAGAGTAAAGAGTTATGGGCAGGGCCAGAGATGAAAAATGGGGGGTCATCCACATACCCGGGGGGTAATTTAAAGCCGTTTTGGGTGCATGAACGGGGCCCAAGGGGCCCAAAATGTAGATAAAAGAAAGTAGTGGGCCCCGGACTGACCCTTGGGGGCAACCCCAACCCAAGAGAAGGGGCCCAGGGGAGGAGGTGGGGCGAGAAAAGAAAAACGCTAAAGGCCGAAAACAGAGAGGTACAGATGTTTCCCGGGAAAAGGGTTGAGTCCATGATTCCCCAGGGGAGAGGATTTGTAGCAGGGGGGAATGGTCGACAGTGTCCCAAAGGGAGAGGATAAGTCTAAGGGGGAAAAAAGGATCGATCGTGATTTTAGGGTTAAATGGTTAATAGGCATTGGGTTAAACCCTTTGGTTAGGGGTGTTTTAGTAAAAGTGATTGGGGAAACGGAAACCAATTGCAAAAGGTCAAAAAGAAGGTTTGGGGGACGAGGGTGGACAAATTTAAATGGACCTGCAACCCCCCAAAACAAACCCCTCCCTACACCGATAACCCTCCCAAAAACCACCTTCAAAACCCCCTATACATCCACATAACATCACTCATTTCCCCTGCAACATCCACAACAACCCCTCACAAAACCGTATACATCCACAACATCAAATCATAAGTTTATACGGGGGCCACATATACCATTCACACACCCTATAAATCCCCATACACCACTCACACACCGTATACATCCATATACACCACTCACACACCGTATGTATTCCCATACACCACTCACAGACCTTATACATCCCCATACACCACTCACACCCCGTTTACATCCCCAAACATCACTCATCCACTATATACATCCACAAACACCACTCACACACCATACATCCTGTAAGGCTGCAGCTGGAAGAGTCTGCAATGGAGTGTATATCCCAGCCAGGTTCTGGGCATATGCCTGGAGTGAGCAAGATACATACCACCAAAGTAAGGAGCCTTGGTGGAGTGAAAGGCCAGTATTAGATAGATGTCGACAGTACAGACTGTTGACATACATTTAAGTTGTCTGTTAGTATGGCTTTCAGCCATTCCCGGGTCGGCCTTTCATTGGGAATAAGCATAGAGCAGGGTGGGTGCTTACTCCCCATGGTTCCACTCCGGGTATATAAGGTCAGCAGGTAGGCTGACTGGGCGTCGGCTGTATTGCCAGTCTACCATTCAGGCTGGAGACGTACACAGTGGAGGAAGCCAGTGTCTACTACCGCATCATACAAGGTGATAGTGAGGGAACTACACCCCTGTATAGTCTGCGCTCAGACGAGCAGGAGTTTTGTTTTTGTTTATCTGCTTCATGTGCATGTATTGCCATCCATTTTGTTTTGCCTATACAATAAACCCACACACCAAGGACCATTTGTACCTGATACCTGCCTTTGTCTCATGCCTGAAAGGACTTAAGCTGTGAAACCAGAGCTATGCAAGCTTAAATATGGTGGACGCTTCTCTTAAAGAGACAGGCAGCGAAAAGTGGTTCCAATATATGTCGTGGATTAAAGCGGCAACTGTGCAACCAGCGGAGACTCCCAAAATGGATGAGCTGGTGAAGCAATTAATACAGGTGAACACCAACCTCCAGCTAATGGCGGCGAGCCAGCAGAAGGCCCACGAGGAGACCGTTCGGGCTCAAGCGGAGACCAACCGCCTGTTGATCGAGACACACCAGGCAGCACTTAAAGAGCAGCAACAGGTAAACCTGGCTCTACAGCAGCAGCTCCAGGTCCTATCTTCAAGGCCAGAGGGGGCAGCAGGTGGGCAGTTCGCGCCCCGGCAAGCAGTGCTTCAAGTCCTGCGCAAGATTACCCAAGACGACGACGTGGAGGCGTTTCTCAGCACCTTTGACAGGATCGCCGAGAGAGAGCGGCTCCCAGGGGACCAGTAGGCTGACGTCCTAGCCCCCTTTCTTACCGGTGAACCCCAAAAGGCTAACTTCGACCTGAGGGCTGAAGACGCCAAGGATTATGCGCGTCTGAAAGGGGAGATCCTAGCCCGACTGGCGGTTACTCTGGCAGTCCGGGCCCAGATAGTGCACACCTGGGAGTTCGATCCAGCCAAGCCAGCTCGGTCACAGATGTATGACCTCTTCCACCTCACCAGCAAGTGGCTGCAGCCCGAACATCTTACAGCTGTCCAGGTTACGGAGCGGGTCGTCTGTGACCACTTTGTGTGCGCCCTACACGTGGGGATCCAGCGGTGTGTGGGGTACACGGACCCCAAAAGCCTGGACGAGCTTGTCTCCATTGTGGAGCATTACAGCGCCACCGAAGAGTTCTTCCAAGGACTGCATCCACCAGAGTCAGCATGGGGTAAGACTGTCCCTGTCCCAAAAGGGGAACCTAAAGGTCTTGTGGGGAGGGAATCAGGGCTGGGTGAGAAGGGGGGGAAGGTCGCCAGCCCCAAAGCGACACCTCTTGCCCAGAGCCCGAGGCCCCTTCATCTGTTCCAGTTCCCTCCGTATACCAGTCTTCTTCTGCCTTCATCCCTCGACCATGACCATGAATTGCTGACTGCCCTAACCTTCCTGTCTATCCTTGACTACAAGTCTGCCTGATGTTTTTTTGCCGCCTGCCACAGTAACACCAGCCCACCTTACGGAGTGCTCTGATGAAAACCAGCAGCCCCTTAGACTCCGCTCCTTGGTGTGGCTTACACCATCACCTGTGGTGGTCCAGTGGGTCCACTCCCTTCAGCCATCACAACTGAGGGTCACATCAGCATCATGGTTATAGTAAAGAGCTGTTTGTAACTGTAAGGGTATGTTCACACAGCTTATTTTGGGGCTCATTTCGCCGCGTATTTCATGGTGTACTGTGCTTTATATGTGGGGAAATACACCCCATAATTATGGTAATCCATACCTCTCATAGAGAACTATGGATTACGCCTCCTCTCCCCGCTCGTACAATACAGTCGTATTGTACGCATGGGGAGATAAGTGACATGTCAATTACTTGCGGCAATTACACACTGCGAGCAATGCATGTCCATGGGGCCGCTGATCAGCGTGAGCTCCCGAAAAACACGATGTACTGCAGCGTGTACTGTACCCTAGTACATCATGTGCCCTAGTACACCTGTGCCCTAGTACATCATGTGAACATAACCTAAGACTACATAAATGTAGCTGTTCCTTGACATATTGTTAAATCCGAAACACATTTTACACCAAATAGAAGTGCCCTAGCAGACTTTCTATAATGTATATACCTTTTTTTTAGGTTTCTAATACATGCTTTTCAGCCTGATATCAGACGCAGCCCCGTTCATACATGTTTAAATCTCCCGCACGCCATTCTCGGGTGCATAACATACATGGGGCGCACTAGAACCGTTGCAAAGCTACATATTTATAGCTTCGGTACAGCATTTCTAGGCACATTACAACTGGAACAGGTATACCACTTTCAAAGTGATATATCTGAGCCAGAAATGTTGCCCTAGTGCTAGAATGCGCCTGATTTATGACCTGCTGTAGAGTGGGTTCATAAATCAGGCGCATTCTATGCCATTGTTATGCGCATGAAATTTTACGTTAACACGCCAAATTTCATGTATGTCGCCTCAGTAAAATGCGAAAATATCCTTTAAGGTTGTATAAGAGCCTCCCCCTTCCGTCTCTCTAGCAGTAAATTTCCTACTTTTGAGGGTCACTAGGGAGCCTGAGCAGAGTCGTCAGAGCAGTGTCACCACCTGTGAGTTGCTGAACAAAGCAGTGTAGAGGTTCAGCATTTTAGCTCCAAATCCAAAATGGAGTCTACTCCCTGTGCTTGCACCTCCACCCCTGCCAAGCATTGGCTTGGAAAGTGAAGCACCAGTCCTTCTTGTCTATCCCTACTCGCCACGTCTAAGCTTTTGTGGGCCACATAAAATTACACGACAGGCTGGATACGGCCCCTGAGCCTTGTGTTTGACTATATGTTTTAAAGGACCAAAAAGAGGCTTCTCTAATAATGGATCAAGGGTAACATGAACTAAATGTCCTGCCAGGTATAAACCTTAAGAAAATTCTCTTTGAAAAAGTAACTCAAAATTCTAGCAATAATATTTTTTAAGTAATATAAGTGTTCTTATACAGTACATATATTATGACATGGTGACCTCAAGAACTATGTAAAGCCTATTCACACTGAAGAATATGTCAATCTTTTTAGGCAGTGAGAATTTGTCAGGTGTAAGTCTGGCTATACTTAGTGCACATACAAATTAACTGGCACACAGAATCGAGCTCTGACCAGGTGCCAGGCAAATAGTAGCTATCAATGCGATCCATACAAATATCATGTCGTGCCAGTTCTTCCACAAGTAAACTGCTCTGGAAATCACAGAAGTTAAAAACTCTGAGTGCTGCCAAACCTCCGGAATATAAAATAACCTGGTGCTGGTACAGTGGCAGTACACAGAGACCAGAATGTCTTGCTTGAAGAAGTGTTCTTCAAACATCGCCTTAAAGATAAGCATCGCTATTTCAGGGTCAATTTATTTCCAACAGAATAAGAAATATCAACATAATGTTGCATAAATTGAGCTGCAAGAGATATTTATCCTCCTTTAAAAAGTAGTTAGACTAGTTGAAAAGCAAATGTTCTATATTTGAAATCTGATTTGCTTTCTTTTACAGAAATGTTCAGTTAGTCAAAAAGTATGACATTGATAGCCTATGGAGACAACTATCATTCCACAACTTTTCTCTTTACAATTCACTATTGACTGTCATCAAACAGAGCTGGCATTGACTAAAATATTGTCAAATTCTTAATAAGATACATATAGAGTTACTAGGTAATAACACTTCTCAAACAAGGAGGAAGCAAGCCACACAATACTGCAACATTGTATTTATTTATAATAAAATTTCAGTAAAAAAAATCAGCTGAATCCAGACGTGTAATTCATTAGGAAAATAAGCAGCTTTTCTGCTCTAGAGCATAAACACTAGGAAAAAAATGGTCACTGCTTCATTACAGATATCACAACCATCAAGAAACATCTCTGCAAACCGTCAGACATTATTATTTAGTTGGAAGGAAAACATTAGGCATATTCTCTTACAAACGTCTAAACAGCTTTCTCTATCTTGTCGCCAGCTGTTTGTCAACCAGTTGGGATTTCTAAGATGTAATTTGCTACCATCAGGTACTTTGTTTTTGCTATGTTACAGTGTGAATCAAACGTATCAGTCTTATAGGTTTTCTGTTGACTTGAGAAGATAAGTCCTTCAGTGCACTCATCCTTCACTTTAAACAAGAAATGTGTAATTCAACAGCAAACCGTATTTGGGTAAAATCTGTAAAGAAAATATGCAGTTCAAACCCTCATCTTAATTTTTCCAATATAAATATCACTTGTCCATTCACCAGGATACTATTAGGGTATGTTCATATATTGCAGCACATAGTTGTGTGAGGCGCAATACGCCGGGTGTTTTAGAAGTATGCATTGGCCAGCGCACACTTCTAAAACGCTCTGGCCCGGCCACCATTCACTTTCATTTCCCCTGGTGCTGAAGTGGCATGTCACTTCTTTCTCCTGTGGCGTACTGCACATCGGGGAAAACGGTAGGTAATCATAGCTCTCAATGAGAGCTATGTATTACCGTAGTTGCGGGCTATAATTCAGGCATATTTCTGGGCAATTACATGCAAAATTACGCCCGCAAAGACGCCGTGTGAACATATCCTTAAAATATAACCTAGAGAAGCAACACATATCAATTGCTATGAAAAGACATGCTAGACATAGTATTGCTACATCTATAACCTGTGGTACATATACTATATTATGCTTCCCTGTCTAAAAACAAAATATGATAGAGAGTGAGAAACTGAGCTCTGTGATATATAGAGTTATATTATTTGGAGCGGGATTTCTGAGTAAAAAACAGAGCAAATCCTGATTGGACATCTTAAGAGATAATAGAAGTCCTAGTTAGCCCGTCTACAAACAGTAACTGACAGCTTTTCCTGTCAGACTGTCAATCACTGTATGTGAGCGGGGTCAGCAGGACTTTCAATTTTACTTTCAGATTTTATATAAACCTGTATATCAGAGCTCAGCTTCTTTTCCTATATCTTACTTTCAGATAGGACAGCATATACCACCTGAGAGGTTCCCTTTAAGAAGGAGGTGCGTGGCTTAAAGAGAAACTGTCACATAGGTTATGCCCCCTGGCTGAGGACAGCACAAGCTAGTGTCAGACCTGCTGTTCCCAGCGCTGTGTTCCTTATTATGTAAGATGCTTTAGTTTTAGAGTATTCAATGCTCAAACCTTATTCATGAGCAGGTGTTAGCCCTTCCCACCAAAGGCTAACCCTGCCCACTGGCGGTTATTCATATGTTTCTACCTATTCAAAGTAATAGGTTTATCAGTTGTGGTGGGCGGGGCTAGCCTCAGATGGGCGGGGTTTGAAAAAAAAAACTGACTCTTTTTATGACTCTTTTCTGGCTGAAAACTGCAGATTTGAGTATTAAATACTCCAAAACTACAGCATCTTAAAGAATAAGTGACACAGCGCTGGAAACAGCATGTCTGACACTAGCTTGTTCTGTCCTCAGCAAGGGGGGCATAAACTATATGAAAGGTTCCCTTAAAAACTTTGTTGTTTCCAGAAAAATTTTTCCTTTTAATTCCTCTGGCAAATTTTGGAAAGCTTAAATTAGATCAAACAAATCAGAAGACATAAGGCCACATGTATGAAAACTGTCTAGGTCTAAAAATCACTTTGTGGTCCATAGCAACCAATCAGAGCACTCCTTTCATTTCATATAGCGCTCTGGACAAATGAGATTGGTTGCTATGAGCAACAAAGTGAGTTTTGGATCTAGACAGTTTTCATACATGTGCCCCATAATCCTCACCAAAACCCAATTGTTGCAGAATTTGCTGCATATTACCCACAAATCTACAGCAAATTCCCCAACCCCAAACGAAAAAAAAAAACAATAGGTGACATGTATGAATCTTGACGCTGACAGGCCAGTTCTAAATAGCTTTAACCCCTTAACGATCCTGGATGTATGAGTACGTCCCAGGGTTGTTAAGGGGCTTTGCGACGGGATCGCTCCGTGAGTGATCGCAGCTAACACCCGGCCGTTACAGCGCGGGGGTGGGGGCGGTGCCACCCGCGCTGTTTAACCCTTCAGATGCCATGGCAAAGATTGCCGCGATGCTAAATTAATGAAAAACAGTGCCACGCACCGTTCTTCACGGCGATCGGAGTCCCCGCAGCGTAACTGCAGGGATCCGATGCATGGACATGGCAGCGGGGAGCCTTGTGAAGGCTTTCATCGCTGCCATGTTCCTGTTTGCCCCACTTCCGGCCTCAGGCAGGAAGTAGGGAAACCGCTATCCTGGTACAGCCTAATGCATTGTTTATGCAATGCATTAGGCTGTATTAATGATTGCACCCCCTAGTGGTTAAGCACCCTAGGGGGACTCAATGTTAAAGTAAAAAAAGAAATAAATAAAGTGTAAAAAATAAGTATTATAAGTTCAAATCACCCCCCCTTTCGCCATTTTACAAATAAAAATAAAAAAATAACATCATTTTTACTGAATATTGAATGATGTAAAAGCAAAAAACCCGCAAACATGGAGCAAGTACGTTTTTTTTTTCACAATTTATCCCACTTGGAATTTTTTTGTGGTTTCCCAGTATATTCTATAGTAATATGAATAACACCATTAGAAAGTACATCTTGTCCCGCAAAATAAAAGCCCTCATAGGTCTATGTAGGTGGAAGAATAAGAAAGTTATGGCTCTGGGAAGGCAAGGAGGAAAAATGAACGTGTCAACAAAAAAAATCGCAAGGTCCTTAAGGGGTTAAAGGGAACCTGTCACATAGGTTATACCCCTCCTTGCTGAGGGCTGCACAAGATAGCAACAGACATGCTGTTTCCAGTGCTGTGTCTCTTATTCTGTAAGATGCAGCAGTTTTAGACCATTTAATGCTCAAATTTTATTCATGCACAGGTGTTAGCCCCACCCACCAAAGGCTAGCCCCGCCTCAGGTGGCTGGGATCATGGCGCGTTCTCGATACATAGCTGCTGGGTGTCAGCTGCTAATTGCAGCTAATAATAGGAGGTTACAGCATGGGATGGTGCCTGTGCCATCCTGCACTGTTTTACCCTTTAGACGCTGCGGCAAACATGGCCCTGTTAGGACACGGCAGGGTAATTACATCATCACGCCACTGCCTCTCCTCGGCCGCAGCCGAGCAGCTGCCAGAGGAGACCCGGATTGAAGAGGAGCTGCTGGAGGAGTATCGGATTGAAGAGGAGCTGCTGGAGAAGCGCCGGATTGAAGCGGCGCTGTCGGAGGAGCGGTGGATTGAAGAGGAGCTGCCGGAGGAGCGGCGGATTGAAGAGGAGCTGCAGGAGGAACACCAGATTGAAGAGGAGCTGCAGGAGGAGCACCAGATTGAAGCGGAGCTGCAGGAGGAGCGCCGGATTGAAGAGGAGTGCGCTCAGATGGGGGAGGTAAGGTGAGTATGCCAATCCTTTCATTGGCTTCCTATTGCCCAGCAAATTAATTTCAAGCTACTAACCATGACCTAAAAGGCTCTCCACGACCTCTCCCCTCCATACATCTCTGCCCTAATTTCCAAATATCTCCCCTCACGTAATCTCCGCTCCTCACAGGACCTTCTCCTCTGCTCTCCCCTTATCAGCTCCTCACACAACCATCTCCAAGACTTCTCCCGTGCTTCACCCACACTCTGGAACTCACTGCCCCAACACATCAGACTCTCCTCTACTTTCACCCGCTTCAAAAGCAACCTGAAAACCCATTTCTTGAGGCTTGCCTATAACCTACACTAACCTTGTTGTCACTACTTCCTCCACAAACATGTCTGCCCCTCACCTCCTGTCTCTTTCCCCCTCCTTGTAGATTGTAAGCCCTCGCGGGTAGGGTCCTCTCTCCCTCTGTCGTTCCAATTGTCAATAATCGCTTATCATTGTGCTCATTAGACTTATGTTATATATGTAGCCCCCTCGAATGTACAGCGCCCTGGAATCAATGGCGCTTTAAAATAAATAATAATAATAAAATAATAATAATGTTGTTAGAGTTTACCTGCCTGAAAGTGACCCTATATATACCTGCCTGAGAGTGACCCTATACCTATATATACTGCCATAGATTGACCTTATATATATACCTGCCTGAGAGTGACCCTATACCTATATACCTGCCTGAGAGTGACCCTATATATACCTGCCTGAGAGTGACCCTATGCCTACATATACTGCCATAGAGTGATCTCATATGTATAAACCTGCCTGAGAGTGACCAGAGTGACCCTATACCTATATGTACTGCCATAGAGTGACCCTCTATCTATATACCTGCCATAGAGTGACCCTATACCTATATATACTGCCATAAAGTGATCCTATATCTATATATACTGCCTGAGTGATCCAATATCTATATATCTGCCTGAGAGTGACCCTATATATACTGCCTGAGAGTGAATATATATATATATATATATATACATATATATATATATATGTATACTGCCTGAGAGTGACCCTATACCTATATATACCGCCATAGAGTGATCCTATATCTATATACCTGCCATAGAGTGACCCTATACCTATATATACTGCCATAGAGTGACCCTATATCTATATATGCTGCCTGAGTGACCCTAAATGTATATACTTGCCTGAGAGTGACCATATATATACTGCCTGAGAGTGACCCTATATATATATATGTATACTTCCTGAGAGTGATCCTATATCTATAAACCTGCCTGAGAGTGACCCTATATCTATATATACTGCCTGAGAATGACTATATAAAAAGATATATATATATATATATATATATATACCTGCCTGAGACTGACCCTATATCTATATACCTGCCTGAGAGTGACCCTATATCTATATACCTGCCTGAGAGTGACCCTATATATATATATACTGCCTGAGAATTACTATATATATATATATACCTGCCTGAGACTAACCCCATATGTATATACCTGCTTGAGAGTGACCTTATATTTATATACCTGCCTGAACGTGACCCTATATCTACATATACTGCCTGAGAGTAATCCTATATCTATATATGCTGCCTGAGAGTGACCTTATATCTATCTACCTACCTGAGTGACCCTATATCTATATACTTGCCTGAGAGTGACCCTATATCTATATATCTGGGATGGCAGGTTCATCCTGGGATGGAAGGCTCATCCACTTTTATGTGTACTACCCTAAATTTATGTAACATGGCTGGTCCATTGTAAACCAAGCACTGGTCACCCTTTGTTTCACCGATACACCCTAAAAGATTGTAAGCTCTTGCGAGAGGGGCCCTCACAACTCGTGTCTCATTTGTCAGTAGTTTTTTTATAATGTAATGTCTGGTTTGTCTGTGCTTATTCCCTCTATATTGTAAAGTGCTGCGGAATATGTTGGCGCTATATAAATAAAGATTATTATTATTATATCTGCCTAAGTGACCTTATATTTATATACCTGCCTAACTGAAGGGACCTATATAGCTTCCTATCTGTGGGGACCTATACACCTACCTAACTGAGCGGACTTATATACCTATAAGTAAGGAGTTGCTGGAAATGTGAGGATTCTAAGATATTTGTGTCCAAATCTGCAGGGACAAGTATTGGCCGGGAGAAATCAGCATGAAGGTGTGAACCGGATGAAGAAGAAAAGGGAAGGTGAACGATGCTGATCAGAAAAGACGTCTCCTGTGATTTACTAAATGTAACTGCAGTGTAATCACTTATATTTCTGCTGGGCCTACATACAACTAGTTTCTAGCACTACATGGTCCCTCTATTGTGGTAATATACCTCTTCAGAGCCTGTGTACATGTGGTGGTCGCGTTTGGTCAGGGTCGGCAGGATTATTTGATCCTTAAGTAGTAATAGTTATGGGTCTTGGTTTTGTAGGAGTTTTTTCTTTAGTATATTTGCTCCATGTATTGGTGTATTTTTTGGTGACTTATTTGTAAGGTTTTATACTGTCATACGGAGGTGAGCACATTTGAAAAGAAAACTTGTTAGTGTTGTCTTTGATTGTACAGTCACTGCTGAGGTGATGGGCAGGATCTATGTGGAATATTCAGAAAATTAGTGACAGGAACATAAGTTTTTTCTCTGTAAAAACACATGCCGCAGTTCCCAATGAGACGTAAAAAAATCCATGTAAGTAAGTAAAACTTAACACAGAGGGCCCGAGCCCCGGATGTTTTAGGACCCTAGTAACGCCCCTGCTGTTACCAATGAAAACTACAATTCAGCCCGCAAAAAATACTCAAGTCCGTAGGTGTTAGTACAAAAAAATTATTGGTCGCAGAAAATGGTGCCGCTGCGCTGCTGATATGTCAGGGGGTTTGGAAAAATAAAAAATTATGCTCTGGAACGCGGGGCCCCTTAAGGATTAAAGGGTTTTCTGGTCCATTTTTTAATTTATGACCAAAACAATCTTTATATACTTTATTGAATCTATGTATTTTACTTTTTGTGTTTTTCAATTATTTACAGTATTATGTCTATGTCAAAGTGAGACTTCCATCAGTACACATACCTTGCCCCTCATAATAGAAATGACAGCATTCTGACTAGCACCATCCCAGCAGAAAATTTAAATAAATATATATTTTATATATATAAAAATATATTATAAAAATTTTTTGGGCAAGTGCCAGTCATTCAGCAACCGACTATCATACTGTACCCCCACTGCTTTCCCTGAAGGAAACGTCACACTATACAGAGCAGTGTAACACTGCATTCATGCGGCAACAGTATACAAATGATGGTATCCTGACTAGCGCAAATCCACAAAATTATCTAATAGCATACAACACCAAACTTCATTTTATAGTTGGTAGTAAGGGAGATCCCAAGGGAAAGGGCTTCACTTATGACCATAGACAAAATACTGTAAAGAATATAAAAACACAAAATGTAAAATGCACATAAATACAATAAAGTATATTAAGATTGTTTTGGCCAAATTGATTGTACGGTAATTAAATAAATAATGTATTTGATTTGCTATTTATATATTTTAAGAGGCACTAGTATCTATCTACAGTGTAACTGGACAACACCTTTTTTTGAAAAAAAATGTATTTTTTTTTAAATTAAACCCTATTTATTTCTTTCATATATTAAACAAAATTTTTTGTCACGAGTGTCCCCCGCCCCTCGCCCGGGGTGCGGGCGCACTCGGCTGCCGCCCGTCGGCCCCGGGGGGCGACTGCCTCCCCCGGGTCGGGCCCCCCGGCTTCCCCCTTACCGCCCCCCCCCGGTCCTCCCGTCCTCCGGGGCCAGCCGGGAGTCATGCCCGCGCCTTAGCGCCGCCCGGCTCCGGGATTTAAAGGGGGAGTACCGCCCCCTTATTGGTAAAACTGCAGGTACCCATTTAACCCCTTCCTTCCGGGGCAAAACCTTTCCGGATCTTTATGCCTACTCCTTTAAGAAAGGTCTTCTGCCCATACCGTCCCTTTCCGTGTACCGAACCCTTTTGCTCCGTTTTCTCGACCCCGAACCTTTGCCGCCTTCCTAACCCCCGCCCGTCCCCGACTTTCCCCTACTCCATGATTTTGTACCACGCACTGCCTTGGCTGCCACCGCAACCCCGTCACGCCATGGGGCGACCGGGGAGGCTCCCCCCGCACAATCCATCCCTTGCGGGGGGCTCTGGGGAAAAAACCCTTTCTACTTAATTCCGCCCCCTATACGGGTTACACCATCGTGCGTGGTCCAGTGGATCCATACAGCACCGACAGAAATCCCCATGGATCCCGCCAAGGAAACCTCTTCCCGGTGAACCGGATCTCACGGCGATAGTGCTCTGCAGGTCACAACAACTTCGCCTTGCTCAACAAGCCCGATCAGCTGAACCAGTTGTTCCGCCATGCTGCAAGCAGCTCTGGCTTAACTCAAGCAGCCGCCGACTCTCCTCCTGTGAGCGACTCCTTCCCGGCCAGTACCCGGGTACTTCTAGCTTGCGGTTACCACTACCCTGACGAAGTTTGAAGGGGACTCCAAACTGAGTGGCGCGTGTGTGCGTGATTTATTTTACCCAGTGGCTCTATGCACATTGATTTAATGGCTGTTCAATTCCCACTCGATAACATTAAAAGGTTGCCTTCGTGCTCAATTCTTGCTGTCCCGGGAAGGCTCTAGCTATGGGCCCACCCCTCTCTGGACCTGGGCGATCTCGGTGACGATGGTACCTACAGGACTCATTCTTTCCCTCTCAGAGTTCACAGCATGGTCTTATTGGAAGAGCCGTCACGGCATTCCTCTGCAGAGCTACCCTCAGCCTCGTACTGAAATCTTCGCCAGGGGTGACTCCTTCGGTCGGACGACTACAGCAGTGGCGTTTTCGGACCCTGGCGTCAGAGCTGACTCGGGAAACGACCTGCATCTAAGAGTGCCACTTTCCAAAAGGGCTTGTCCCTGGCAGAGTTAGGAGACCGCCCTAAATATGGCTAGAGAGATACCCGTCCACCCTAAGCAACTGGTCCACCAAGCCAAACTCGGCATCGAATATGTATCGCGTTCGCCGAGCGACAATAGGCAACCTACGCACAAGGGAGGGAGGGCAACGTGATCATGCCCGACCACGCCACTTGCCCTCGCGCCTGGCTCCCCAGAGTCCGTCACCAAAGAACCACAGCTGCCACTTTCCACACCCACACCCAGCTGAAGAACCCACCATGCAGGTGGACCAGGGCCACAATCTGTCCGAAGCACGACTCCGCCGCCGCCGGTGCCAGGAAGAAAACATTGTGCCTTGTAACTGTGCCAGGCCCCCCGGATCACTTTTCGCATGGTGTGCCGCTTCGCCCACAGCGGGGCAGGGAAACGACCGCACCTATGTTAATGTCGGTAGAGCCAGGCGTCCCTAGGAGTGAACACTTCCCTCCTCCACGGCCGTTATAACTAATGGAGGTTGAGGTCTCGTCTGGTTTCCGACAATCTTTTTTTCGTGTGCCCGGCCTTTCTAGACTCTTGATCCACCTGGGAACTTTATTCACGCCAGCCCTGTGTCCCAGTAACACCCTTCCGGTGACCCGTCGGGAGAAGCCCTTGGTGATATCACTATCCCGTGAGTGGTGAGCTCCTTAGTGAGGCCATTATCGGTACGTGTCCAGCATTTGCGTCCCTCCCCCCTCCGCTCTATATGGGTCCTACACAAGGTAGGAATCCCACCTTTTATTATTAAATACGTCCACCCTCCAGTGGTCGTCCTCAGAGCGATCCTCTTGCGGTCTTTCGTGCGCTACAGCTGCATGCCCCCGACCCACGAATGAAAACCCGGAGGAGGTTTCTGGCGCTGGGGTTCCGACTGCCAGAGTCCGCAGTCTCTCAGTTCCGCAGGCCAGTCCCCGGCCATTCCACCTCAACCATTCCTTACAGGTTCCTGCGCAGGGTCTTCCGCTGAATAACCGCGGTACTATGCGAGACCGTCTTTCTGAGAAACAGAGGCCGAATCCCTTCCTCTCATATCTGTCTGCCACCTATGATTTGTCCATTGATCCTCCTTCCTGGACCGAGTCCTCCTCGGGGTTAGAGTTTACCCCGTTGTCTAGACCAGAGACTCAGGCCATGTCGGACCTATATCCGTGAGAACCTGCAAAAGGGTTTTTATACGCAATCCTCATCACCCGCCTGAGCTTCTGGTTTTTTCTTGTACAAGAGAAGAAGGGATGGTTCTCAGTCGTCCGTGCATTCGACACCGAGGGGCCTGAACCAGAATTACCGTGAAAACCGGTAACCGTTGCCACTAATTACCCCCAAAGAACTCTTTGACCCGTCTACAGGGAGCCAAGGGTTTGTTCCTCCAAATGGTACCCTGTGCGCAGCATCACAACCTCCATCAGGATCCTCGCGTGAAGTGAGAGAGTGGAAAGACGCGTTTAAAATACCTCGCCGATGGTCACTTTGAGTATCTGAGTAATGCCATTTCGGTCTGTGCAATGCTCTCCGCGGTTTTTCCAGGAGTTCGAAAGGACATCTTCAGGGACCTGCTCTACACGTGTTGTCCACTCGTTTACCTGGAAACCGACGATCTTGGGTTTTCTCCACCCTGACCTCCGGGACTCCAACTATAACAGGTGCGCCTAGTTCTGCCAACGCCATCCGCAGCAACCCAGCCTGGTACGCCCAAATTAGAGAAATGCCGTGTTCCATCAATCCAGTCTGGTGCCTTTCCTGGATTACATCGTCCTCCTCCGACCGCGAGCCTGCAAATGGACCCACTAAGCTGTCTGCCATCCTGCTAATGGCCACGACCTGTTGGAACTCCGAGCCCATACCTGAACGTTTCTTTTGGGGTCTTTGCCTAATTACTATTCGACGCAGTTTATATCCCGCACTTCTCTACACTGGTGGCTCCTATGTGGGCTCTCAGCAGTGAGAGAAGGCTAATCTCCAAAAAAAATAAATAGTCTGGCCACCAGTGGCCGAAACGAGCTGTCTCTGTTCTATTTGAAGTCAGCCTTTGCTTCCCGACGACCGAACCTAATTAGTCAGCGTGCATGACCCTGACCCTGAGAAGCCTTTCCTCTCTGGAGGTGGATGCCTCATCGGTGGGGGCGCCGAGCTGTCCCTTACTCAAAAGGTGGTCCAAGGGAGAGACCACACCTGCGGGTTCTTCCTTCCAAAACCGATTCATCGGCGGCTGCGAGAGGAACTATGGCTATGATGGCGCGGAACCGACGAATATTACTCGCATCTCAAGGATGTGCCCTCGGAGGAGTGGCGGCAATCTCCTGGGGAGGGACTCTCATCCCTTTTGAGGTAATATAGCTACGAGATCACAAAAACCCTTCCAGTATCTCCAGTCAGGGAAGCACCCAGCGCCCTCAATGCCTCGAGCACAGCACGGTGGTCTCTTTTTATTTCAAGAATTTAACTTCCCGATCCATTTCGCCCAGGCACCGAAAGAACAACAGGGCGGATGCGTCATCCTCTCGCGCATCTGAACACGCATCACTAGGAGAGGAGGCCGCATCCGACCCCACAACAACGCCATTATAACCTACCGCGTGAACGCCTGATCCAACAGCAGCAACCCTTGTCCCCTCCTCGCGGCAGTCGACTCGCGGCCCTGGCAAGACCTAATTCGGCTTTTCGGGGAACCCGTTCTCTCGGCAGGAGAATACTAGAATTGGGGACATGATGCCTCTTGCATGGCAGGACATCCCTGGGGCCCGGAGGATCTGTTCCAATTGATCACACCGGTTATATATTTTTTTTTTTTTAGATCATACACCTGGAGGCCATGGCTGGCTAAAGGATATTCAAAGGAACTTTGGTGATTGCCTGTGCTACTTGTGCCCAGAAGAAAAAAAAGGTACCACGCGCCCACAGTCCTCATGATTCGGGCGCTGCTGGAGCGCCCCCCCTAGCCTATGCCCCATACTCCATGGTCCCATGTGGCCGATGGTATTTCTCATCACCCGACCTTCCATCCTCTTCGGCGTAACACAGAGATCTGGTTCATTAACGGATAAGGTTTTCGAAGAGTCCGCACTTTGGTCCCCACGCCCGGGTTACCTTCCGCACCACTGTCCTGCGTCACACTTTTCTCTGTATTCTCTGTTGTTCCCTCCGCCTTCAAACGTGTGTCCCACGCCCCAGCACATTCGTTTCTGATCGTGGGGTGCAAGTTCGTGTCCAAGTTCTGGCGCGCATTCTGCTCCCCGAATATCATGATGAGTAGTTAGACTTCTCGAGAGCCTCTTATCATCCCGCAATATAAAACGGCCAGTGTAGAGAGAGTCAATCAATTCTGGCAGCTACTGTACGTCATTTTTGTTTCTGCTCGCCAGTATGATTGGGCCACCCTCCCACCCTGGTCCCAATTAACAAACAACTCGTTGGACTCAGGAGCTTCCGGCGCGTCTCCCTTCTTTAATAGTATATGGCCGACGGCATCCTCGCCATCCCTCCCCTCTGCCCTCGCTCCCTCCAGCTTGCCTCTGTAGGATGCTTGGTCCACGACTTATCGAGGCAATTTGGAGTAGACTCCCGTCAGTACCCTGCTAGCACCTGCATCGTGCTGCTGCCAGTATGAAGGCTCAGGCTGAGGACAGAGAAGAGGAGACCGCCTCCAACCAAGGTCTCCCTATCTGTCTGGGAGACAAGAACCCTGCCAGGTCCGCCAAATATGATCCAGGTTAAAAAATCCCCAGCTACAAAAGCACTGGTCCCCGCCGCTTCCTTGGGGCTCCTTTGAAATCAGAAGCGCAAGCGCCGTATTAAACCAGTAGCGGTAAAAGCTCCGACTCCCACCCAACACCATGGCGGATCCCAATTCATTTCATGTATCCCTCCTGAAGGCCCCAATCTTGTGTTGAACCGCTTCTCCTCATCCAGAAAAGTTGTACACCGCTGCGCCTCCGTCCTGAGGCTGTGAGCCTCCAACATATTTGCGGTCAAAGAGATCTTGCTATAAAGTGCGGTTAGGGAACCGGCAATTCCTAGTTGATTGGGATGAGATCGGCTCCGGAGGAGATGATCATGGGACAGCCTGAGAAAACATAACTGGACCCGGCCCGCCGTCGTTCGTTGAAGGTTCCTCCCGAAACCATGAAAGGAGGAGGATGCCTAGGGGGACTTACTGTCCACAGTGGTCCCTGCAGCCCCCTCTCTCGCCCCCGCCAGGGCTGCGGGCCGCGCACTCGGCTGAGCCGTAATCCCGATCGGAGTCCCGGACGGCGACTGCCGACCCACGGGTCCGGTCCCGGCTTACCCCCTTACCTGACTAGCGCTCTCCACTTCCTCGCTGTCCGGCCGGTATTCGCAATTGCCGCCGCAGAACCAGCCTTAGGCGCCAGCCGCCGACACAATCTCAATACGGCTCTCCGGGTAATTTAACAGGCCAGTACGCCCGATTCTATTCGTAAAAGCGGCTGGGCCAGTGGGACCCTTATTCATAACCTCCTCCTCCCCGGGTCGCGCGCATTCAAGGCCGGATCTTTAGTCTGCCGGAAGTACTGCCTTTAGAGAAAGCGTCTTCTCTGCCTCATAGGCCTTCTTCCGTGTACCGAACCTTTAACTGCTCTTACTTTCTTCCTCGACTCACGAAACCATTTGCCTCCTGGTCCTGACCTCCTGCCCTGTCCGCCGACTTCGCCTACGTCGTCATGGATTTTGTACACACGCACTGCCTTGGCGTGCCACCGCACAAGCAAAGTCAACGAACGCCAGTGGGGCGACCTGGCTCCAGTTCCTCACAGCGCGCAAGCAAGTTCCAATCCCGCTTTGCGGCGGGCTTCTGGTAAAACCGGGTTCTACTTAGTATTCCGCCCCCTGGTACGGCTTACAACCCACTCTCTTGCGGGTTGTCCAGTTGGATCCCACTACCAGCATCCGGCTACAGATGTTTAATAAAAACGGAAGTCTTTTTTTTCATTAAAACAGAGAGACTGTTTTGTCCAGATATAGATTGATGTATGGATGGATGAATGGATAGATAGATCAAGATCAAGTAGAGAAACATATATTGTATAGACTTAATACACAGAGAGCGATATAGTACAAGTGTTATGGCTTACAGCTCATGAAAACCCAAAATTCAGTATATGAGAAAATTAGGTGAATATTGTTCACTCATAGTGTCACACACAAAGGTTTCCTAAACCTTTAAATGGTCCTCAGTTTGGTTCAGTAGTTACACAATCATAGGGAAGACTGCTGACTTGACAGTTTGTCCCAGGAAGATGCTCATCTTGACACAACCCTCTACAAAGTTCGAGGAAAGCCACAAAAGTTCATGGCTAAAGAAGCTGGCTATTTACAGAGAGCTGTAGCAAAGCATAGTAACGGAATGTTGTGTGAAAGGAAAAGTGTGATAGAAAAAGATCAACAGGGATGACCACAGCCTTGAAAGGATGGTCAAGAAAAGGCCATTCAAGAATTTGGAAGAGACTGACAAGAAGTGGACTGGCATCAGTGCTTCCATCACACACAGACATATGTGGGACATGGGCTACAACTGCCACATGCCTTGTGTCACTCCACTCATGACCCAGAGACACCATCAGAACCCTCCTACTTTGGCTATGTAGAAAAAGGACTGCACTGCTGCTCAGTTTCCAAACTCCTGTCTTCAGATGTGAGTAAACTTTGCATTTGGTTTGAAAATCAAGGTCCCAGAGTTTGGAGGAAAAGTGGAGAGGTCACAATCCAATTTGCTTGAGGTGCAGTGTGAAGTTTCCCTAGTTAGTATTGGTTTGGGAGCCATGACATCTACAGTTGTTGGTCCACTCTGTCATATCAAGTCCAAGATCAGCTCAGCCATCAACCAGGAAATTGTACAGCACTTCATGCTTCCCTTTGCTGACAAGCTTTATGGAGATTTTTAATTAATTTTCCAGCAGGACCTGACACCTGCCCACACTGCCAAATCTACCAATATCTAGTTTATCTGGATGGGAAATATGTATCTGAATTCTGTGTGGTAAAAATTTCTCGTGTCAGCGAAAGTAGGCCACTGACATGCTTTTGTAATCGAAGCATGACTGTAATGCTGTTAATCTTGGTTGGGTTTTTACCGGAGCAGTCAAAGAGCTCTTGGTGGAAGGCTGCTTTCCCACATTGTTAGTTTCATTCCGGGTTTTGTGAGCCTATGACAAGTAAGCCTGAAGAGTCAGTTGAACTGTAGTAGACTGTTAGGCTGAGTACTGTGAAGTGAACTGTGCTTTGCCAGAGGCTGGAAGGCTGGCACTACCACTGGGCACTGCTTACCCAAGTCCATCAACCGGGCAAGATTACCACACATAGAAAACAGGATTGTACCTTTCCTTCAGGACTGCCTTATTTAAAAAAAAAACCCAGAGCGCGACATGGCTCCTAGCAAATTACACATAAGAGACTTACATTTTGGAATGATCCCCACAACTGTTGGAAATATATATCGGCATGTGTCCGTTATTCTCTTCTTCTGAAATATTACATGTTTTACAAAGATTTATAAAGATAAGACCATTTTTGCGGAACAACAAAGATTTTGCTTAGCGATCGCTTCGTGTTTCTGAGATGCGATGGTTGGTATTATTATAGATCCTTCTACCTTTTCCTGCTATACAACTTATCTCCATAGAACTTTATCTATTAGCATCTTGCCACATCAAATCCATGTAGTGAGCTATATTTTTCTTTAGAGACTACATCATTACTTTACCAAAATGTATAGACAACTAATATAGTTTAAAGGGACTGTCTCACCACTGCCGTTTAATAACAGTATCTGTCGACAAGGCAGCTTCAAACTCACAGTTCCTGGTTAAGCAGTGGATGGTTCTATAGCAGTGATTGCCCAGATACTCCTGTTACAGAGAAATGAGTGCAAGAGGTTTAAAATCGGAAGCGCACAAAGCTACAGAGCCTTAAGGGTTAAAACTTGTTATTAACTTAGGTAAACAAGCTCTCATTCTAGAGATAAGACTCAGCATAACATGATCAGAAGGCAGCTTGAAACAATCAGATAAGAACAGGGAGAGGTAACCAAGAGAAACTTGTGCACACTAGCAGTAGATAAAATCTTCTTTATCTCCTAAATAAAGCTAAATCAAAACAACAATGTATTTGGTAATAGTCTTCATTTACCTTTACCTACAGTTAAAAGTTAATCATTGTGGTGAAAAACTCCTTTAAGTTTAGGACGTGATACAGTTTTTTCTTTAAAAAAAAAAAACTGATCTGATTATAATAAAATGCACAAATAGGAAGATGCTAGTCATGGCTCACCTGAAGAAGATGGCAGATTCAGTTAGTCATTTTTGGGACTTGATGAAAGTCTGTACCAAGAATTAAAGTCTAAGATAGTCTTCACCTTGGATGGATTTTCAACTCTGCTGCAAAATATGTCACTTTTCTTGGCACAGTCTTCCATGTCAACAGAGGATGTCCAAAATACAAAAGGGGAATGCTAGTCAGACAAGCAAATGGTTGGGGCAGGCAAAGTACTTTCAATAAGAGGTCAGAGTGGAAGGTCAGGATACAAACAGCATGGTCAGAGGAATAGCAGAGGTCTGAACCACTAATAGCAATACAGGTTTAATCACTAGAAAACACTAGGAAAAGGTCCAAGTAAGGACAAAGGTTAAAGGTGGAACACAGCTATAGGTGGAGGCATGGAGAGACACATTTATTATGTCACCATTTGGAAAAGAACAGCTATGATTGGTGATATAAGGCAGTGTCATGTGAATGTTGAGGGTATGTTCACACACACTGCAATACACCGTGTGTTTCGGGAGCTCGCGCTGATCAACGCGTACTTCCAAGGCACAGGGTGGCCTTTGCATTACTCACGGTGCTTAATCGCCGCGAATAATTGACGTATCCCTTATCCTCCACGTCGAAGATACGATTTTCCCTGCAGCCCCATAGCTCGTCTTTTCTCTGTTTGTCTTCTGGTGCCCGCGTATTATACAACATGTTGTATAATATACCTGCGCTTTTAGTTTTCTTGCCGTCTTCTCACGCAATACAATTGTATGGGCAAAAAAAACAGAAGTGACCGCGGTTTTTGTACAAAGCATGACAAAAACCACGGTCCTGCATCAGTAAAAAAAACGCCCGCTTTCGGGACGTTTTTTTGTTCGATGCAGTGGAGACATAGCCTAAGACTCACCAATACCGTCCATATAATGTAGTAAGCCACTACTACATGCAAAATTATGCTAAAGAAGGAGGAAAATGTGGCGAACCCTTCAACCTCTTCAACCTGCTGTAGTGTAGGTTGGTCATGATGTGCTAGAAGTGGGATTGCACTCTGTAGAAGACACTCTAAAGTGGGTGGAGGAAAGTCTACTGAGCAGAAGAGACCAGTTTATGAGTCAAGGAAGACCATTTCAATAGCATAAGGAACTGCAATAGCCCACCCCATAATATAAGAGAATATGGGAATTTAAACTAAGAAGGCCTGTGGTGAAGAGGGAAACTGCAAGGAATGAAATTGATTCTCACCCCACACCAAGAAACTTAAATTTAGTCAGTGAAAGCTCCACAGTTAAATTAAAGTTTATGGTGTAGAAATGGAAGTAATGGGCTTCAAGCGACATTATTAGCCAAGAGAGCTTATGAGGTCTATTTTCCAAATGCCCTGTATACAGAGTGCAGCGTGGTTTAAGTTGTAATTTGCCAATAATCTTCCAGTCCATAAACTGGGATTATAAATAATTCTTTAATAAAACATTCAAAGCACACCAATTGTTTGCTGTGACACCTATTTTACCTGATTATTGCAATGTTGAGACGTTTATGTTAATTAATTACAGATTTTCCTTGGATACAAACTCGTTTATTACATTATTTATACCATATTAAGTTGTATCATCATTGTGTCATAAAGCTAATGATTTTATTGTGATTTCAAACTGATTAGTATTGTTTTGCTACTGGCCCCACCCTAACAAAATAGCTGTTGGCTCGATTGAGTGGCAACTATTTATTTTGGCAATAAACATACATGTACATTCAAGTGTGTACCATACCATATGTTTATTTCTCTGAGTAAGGGTGAAGAAGCTTTTGTCAGATGTCTTCTGACAGCGGCTTATCTCCTGTAGAAACAGCAGATCAGCATGTTAAAATCCAACATGCCTTATCCCTCTTCTTCCCCAACAGCGAAGAATCTGGAGCCTCATTCATATGCGATTGTTGATTGATGCTGCTGAAATTGGCAAGCTTCTCAGATTTCTATATGGTCTGGTTTAATAATATAATGTTGTTACTCTTTATGTAGGAGCAGAAATGTTGCTGTTGTTAATGCATTAAAATAGTAAAATTAAAAGTTAAATAGAATCACTTTATATCAATGTTAGGAAAAGCTAGGACATTTTTTCATTTGTCATCATAGAAAGGTGGCTACTGTTATAAAGAGGTTGTGTAAACACTCTCCATGCAATTGTTTTAAATAATAATAATAACAACAACAGGATTAAAAGTCAAATTTTAGCAAAATCGTAGCATGTAATCTAATACCTAGTTATTTACAGTGACAGGTGTTGAACTGAATCTTCTGTGATTCATTTAGTAAGAATTTTGAACTTTTTTTTTCGTCTTTTTTGTCAGAGCAGTCTCATTAATTTAGAAAGGTGCAAGCAGAAACCACTGCAGGTTTCTTAAAGAATAAGGAGTGACTTGTTTTGATGGTGGTTGAGCAAAAAAAGAAAAAACATAGATCTGTGAACAAGCAATCCTATTAGGAGAAAAGAACTGAAAAAGATTCTGGAAAAGCGCCAGCATTGACTCTAGAGAAATCACAAAAGCAGGGAAACGAGAAATAGACACAGTAAATATACACTTGCTGTAGCCACCATGCTTGGGGTTGGATAGCTAATCTCTGAAATATGACAGTATTAAAGAGTGCTGTAGCTGAAGCTGCCTTGCTATCTATTACTATAGCATTAAACTGTATACATAATGAAATGATTTAGAGATCAGTAAGGGTTGTTCAGACCTAACAGTAGATCTTTATGAAAGCAACAGTAACAAAAACAAAACAACAAAGATTTTACTTTAGCTTAGAAATTATGGAGTCTGTAGGATCCAAGGCTAGGGCAATGTATTGTTTGAAAGCACCATACTATGTATGCACAATTAAAGTACAGATACAAGTAGCGGCTGGGCATAAAAGGATATTTAAAGTGGCTGTCTAAAATCATCAAAATATAATTTAATTCATTCATTTCCAATGATTATTATGGTAGATTTAGGCAATAACAATCGAGAAGTTAACTAAAACAGCTCCTAACACAGAAGAAATAAGTATAAGAATGAAGAATATGGGCGTAAATACAGCCCTACATTCAGTTGTAGTTCTCAACCAGTTTAATGCTTTACTTGATAATGCTGTAAATAAATGTAAAATAATCCACAAGCTCAAGTGCTTATGTTTAAAAAATGATGCACAAAGTAACAAGACTGGTATTACAGGAAATGAGGCCTTGGCATCAAAGTGGGGCCATTTGCAGACAGGTTTTCTTTTAATAATTTCAAAATTTTTGGTAGCCTTAAGCAGTGAAATGGCTAATTTGTACAATTTTCTGGGTGTTTAAGTAAGTTGGGTAAGTATTATATTACCTGGTGGTCCAAGGGTAGTTAAACGTCAAATATTTGTTGCTTCTGGGGGTCCTCTATAAAACTATCCAGTTTGCTAAAACTAACTCTGTTAAGAAAAACATATTCCATTATTGCCAATTTTGCAGGAAAAAAATATTTGTTAATGCCAAAAGGTCAAAGGAGAATTGACTATTACATGCAAATAATAATAATTAAAAAAAAATTGATCAGCACATCCAAAACAGATCAAATTGTGAGGACCCATCCACCAACACCAAGGGGACCTCAGTTCAGATGGGGACCTACGATATAATATTCATACTATAACATTTTGCGTGACATGTCCGAAAAGTGGCATATCTATGCCAGTTTTAGGCACATTAAATCAGTGTAAAGTGCGCCTGAAAGCCCAATACTTTCTAAAAATTGGAGTCAGTTATATATTGAAAAGATTACTTAATGAGACTAAAATGGCGCATTTTATCAAAAAAGGACACATTGCATCAAAAAAGAGGGCATTGTATCAAAGAAGAGGGCATTTTATCAAAAAGGGTACACTGCATCAAAAAAGGGGGCGTTGTATCAAAAAAGGAGGCATTGCATCAAAAAAGGGGGCATTGTATCAAAAAAGGGCACATTGCATCAAAAAAGAGGGCATTGTATCAAAGAAGAGGGCATTGTATCAAAAAGGGTGCACTGCATCAAAAAAGGGGGGGTTGTATCAAAAAAGGGGGCATCGTATCAAAAAGGGGGCATTGCATCCAAAAAGGAGCACTGTATCAAAGAAGGGGGTATTGCATCCAAAAAGGGCCCATTGAATCAAAAACGGGCCTAGTGAAACAAACAAGGGGCATTGTATCAAAAAAGGGGGCATTGTATCAAAAAAGAGGGTATTGTATCAAAAAACAGGCATTGTATCAAAAAAGGAGGCATTGCATCAAAAAAGGAGGCATTGTATCAAAAAAGGGGGGACAGCATCAAAAAAAAAGGGCTTGTATCAAAAAAGAGGGCTTGATCAAAAAGGGGGGTTGTTCAAAAAAGGGGGCATCGTATCAAAAAGGGGCATTGTATCAAAAAAGGGGCATCGTACAAAAAGGGGCCCTGCATCCAAAAAAGGGGACATTGTATCAAAGAAGGGGGTATTGCATCCAAAAAGGGCGTATTGTATCAAAAAAGGGCGTATTGCATCAAAAAAGGGGCATTGTATCAAAAAAGGGGGCATTGTATCAAAAAAAGAGGGTATTGTATCAAAAAACAGGCATTGTATCAAAAAAAAGGGGGCTTGCTCAAAAAAGGGGGCTTTTTTCAAAAAAGGCCATTGAATCAAAAAAAGGGCATTTTTTCAAGAAAAGGGCATTGTATCAAAAAAGGGGGGGATTGATCAAAAAGGGGGGTCGTATCAAAAAAGGGGGGATTGCATCAAAAAAGGGCAAATACTCAAAAAATGGCACATAGCATATCATTGTAGATATTGTATGCATTTTCGAGGGTCTTGCCCGACGGGGGCATAACTTATCTAAGGTGCCTCAAAAGCGCATTTCAGACGGGGGCGGCCAGTCAACATATTTAGGCGAATTACAAAGGTCTTCCCGCTATAATCCCTATTTTGGTGTACACAGTTAATTTACAACAAGAATATGGAGTAAAAAGTGGGTTTGTCGCAAAATAACAAAAAACTGGTGTTGGCGTGTTGGGATATGTCGCCCTTTGTGCTGATTATTCTTTGTTTTTTGGATAGTTTGCATGGGGTAGTGGCAGGCAGCCTCCATTTTGGTCATGCACTTCATCCATGAGCACAGACTGTTTTCAATCAGTATAGAATGTAGCTGGGATAATTCCCTCAAACTATGAAAACCTGAGAAGCAAGGAAAGAATGTTATAGTTAGAGATGGGTGAATTTCTCAAAAATTCGATTCGCCGAGTTCGCAGAATTTTCCGACAAAAATAATTTTGATCTGAATTTATTTGTGGTAAATCGCGTTAAAAAACAGATATTTCCTGGTTGCAGGGTGGAAACAGCATTAGGAAACCAAAGGGTGTTCCAGTGAGACAGCGGTCAGTTGGCAGCAGCATGAGTAGGCCACAGAGTGGCACAATGACAAATTCTGGAGGTGGCAGCAACATCAAGAGCCCGCAGAGTGGTACAATGACAAATTCTGGAGGTGGCAGCAACATCAGAGCCCACAAAGTGGCACAAAGACAAATTCTGGAGGTGGCAGCAACATCAGGAGCCCACCCGAAGTGGCAGAATGACGCAGTGTGGGAAATGACGGCAGTAGCCCGCATGAGGTCAAGAAATGGGAAAAGGACAAATTCTGGAGGTGGCAGCAACATGGTAGGCCACAGAGTGGCAGAATGACGTAGTGTGGAGGTGACGGCAGCAGCAGCAGCATGAGGTCAGAGAGTGGCACAATGACAAATTCTGGAGGTGGCAGCAACATGGTAGGCCACAGAGTGGCAGAATGACGCGTGTGGAGGGGACGGCAGCAGCAGCAGCATGAGGTCAAAGAGTGGCACAATAACAAATTCTGGAGGTGGCAGAAAAATGGTAGGCCACAGAGTGGCATAATGACAGAGTGTGGAGGTGGCAGCAGCAAGAGCAGCAGCAGCATCAGCAGCAGCAGCATGAGGTCAGAGAGTGGCACAATGACAGAGTGTGGGTGGCAATTCCAGTCCCTGGTAAAGATGGTGGGAGGCAGATGGAGCAACTGGCAGCAGAATTTAGTGGGATCAGGCGGTGGCCAGCATCAAATAGGTGGCTGAGGCAGGTATTTAGAATCCAACTCATTTCTCAAAGTTTTGGGAGGGGTCATGGCTGATCTAATCTGATGCATAAGGCATTGGTGTGGAAAATCCTGCCGATCCACGGCCTGATTCATCTTGACAAAGGTCAGTCTCTCACATTTCGGGTGGACAAGCAGGTTCTCCTTGGGGTAACGATGGCCCCCGCCGCACTGAATACCCGCTCTGATGCCACACTACTGGCCGGGCAGGACAGCTTCTCCACTGCAAACTTGGCAAGTTGAGGCCACACATCAAGTTTGGCTTTCAAGTAGTCCAGCGGATCTTCTACCTGGGGTGGCAGAGTGCTGTCCAAGTAGGCCACCACCTGCTAGTTCAGGGTCTGCTCCAGGTCCTGCTGCTGCTGGTGGTGGCTACCCTCCTCACTAGGTAGGTGAAGGAAGCTGCTCATCAACGACTCCAGACTTAGGCTGCTGCTGATGGAGCTTTTACTGCTCCTACCCCCCCCCCCCACCGCCCCACAGCAGCTTTGGCAGTGGTACGTGAGCGATGAAGAACGCCCCAGTCAGACCTGACAGAGGATGGACCATGGTGCACATAGGCAGCGACCAACTGACTAAACATTATTTCTCTATAGTACTCCAGTTTCTCCTCCCTCTCAGCAGCTGGAAAAAAGGCACCCATTTTGGACCGGTAGCTTGGGTCCAAGAGGGTGGAGAGCCAAAAGACATCCCTCTGCCGGATGGTGACTCTGAGTGACTCCCTGCCTCCGTCTCCACTGTATACTTCCACGGTGCTTCCGGGTCATCTGCCTGGTCTTCCTCATCTCCCTTTACCTCCTCCGGATGCTCCTGCTCCTCCTCTCCTGTAGAAAAACCACTAATTTCACCAGACACTGCTTGTGCTCCAATCTCCTCCTCCTCCTCCTCCTCCAGTTCAGCCCCCATCGGACTCATGTGGCCGTGAGATGTAGGCGACATGTCTCCAGTCCCCTGTCCAGACAGATTTTGCAGCATCTGTTCCAGGACATGAAGCAGTGGAATGACGTCATTCATCCCGTAGTCCTGACAAATAACGTTGCCTCTTCAAAGGGCCTGAGCAAATGGCTGGGGTCACACATGAGTTGGGGCCCCTGGCTGGGCATCAAAATACACAGGGGGGGGGGGGGGGGGGACCCGATCCGCTTTCATCATTTAAAAAATGGTTAAAAGGCCTTTCTCCTGTTTTCATACAGGCCGGGTTTTAAAATATGGAAAGGGGGTGGGTTCCCAAAGGGTTGGAAACATCCCCATATCAACCTATGTTGGGGAGGCCATTCCCGCCCCTTGGGGAAACTCCAAAAAGGGTGTGCTTGGGTTTTTAAAAATGGATGAAGTGCTTGCCCCAATTTTTTCCCGGCCATTTTCAGAATGTCTTTAGATTTTTGGAAGACTTTTCCCGGAAACCCTTTTAAAACCAAATTTAACATGGGGCGCCAGCCGGCACATGGGTTTATCCCTCCTTGGGGGCGGCCCGGGAGGGCACCTTCCTTCCCGTTGTCCCGTCACCATGGTTCCCGGAAATTTTCATTGTCGTGGGGAAAAAACCACACAATTTTATTTCCCTTTTTTGCATTTATTTCAGAGCATTTTTTTTCCCCCCCTGTGTACTTTGGGTTCCCCCACAACCCAGGTGTAAAAACTGGTGACAACCCTATGCCCTACAAAAGTGGTATGATGGAAACAGTACTTAGTGGAGGCTTTTAAATTGGTTTGGAAGGAAAATAGGGGGATATTTTGGCACAAAAGGGGAGGGAAATTTTAAAAAAACGTGGAGGAAAAGCGGCGTCTCCCTGTCCAAATTTTGGCCGGTGGCCCGGGGGGAGGAAGGGCCCCAATCCCCCCAGTGGGCCATAAAGGAACCAATTTTAAATGGCCCTGACCGTAGTTACCAGCTCCCCACTTTCCCCGTCTGCTGTGCACCTTGGGAAAAATCCAAAAGCTCAAAGACGGCCCAAACCCTTTTGTTCTACATATTTGTGAAGGGCTGGTTTACGCCTTTTTGGAAAAAAAAAAAATCGGCTTGGAACTCTCCCCCTCCCTCAGCACAAGCCATTATTTTTTTTGAAAGGGGGCAGAGTCCAACACTTGGGAAAAGGGGGGACTGCATACCAACAACTTTGGGCAGGAACATGGTCAGCTTTTGCACCTTTGATTTGGTTTGGGGCATACTGTTGGGCTCCTTGGGAATCCCCCTTTAATGAACGACAGGTGGCGCCATGATAGCGGGAGAGGGGAGGGGACTGGACCGGGGGAAAGAAAGGCAAAGGGCAAAAAGTTCCCCCTTTTCCCCGCAGAAAGGGGGTGGTGGGGGGGGGGGGGGGGGGGCCTTGACAAACTGAAATTTTGGGAAGCATTCCCCTTTTGGTTGGTGCTGTCGGGTTTCTTTCGGCGGCAGGTAGAAAAACCACATCTGAGACACGTTTTTCCCCCGGGCCCCTGGATGGTACCCTGCATGGTTTATTTTTTCAAAAGGGGGGTGGTTTCCAACGTTAGCTCCCTGGCCACTCTTCCTTTTTTGCCACAGAATCAAAATAAACACATGTTTTGGTCTTTCCCCTGGTTTTAATTAGCAAAAAACTGCCAACACTTGCCGGGGTAGGTGATTTTCCCCCAACGAACTCCCCGCCTAGTTTACTACTAAAGCCGCTGGCCCGTCCTTATCCCCTGTGCCCCCCTTTTTTTGGCCCCCAATTTTTTTTC
>JAODAL010031302.1:0-48629 GCA_025379985.1 Phyllomedusa bahiana
GATTCTTGAGTCCCACCAATGGAGTTGATTCTTGGAGCCCACCAGTGGAGTTGATTTTTGGAGCCCACCAGTGGAGTTGATTTTTGGAGCCCACCAGTGGAGTTGATTTTTGGAGCCCACCAGTGGAGTTGATTTTTAGGGTCACCCAGTAGAGTTGATTCTTGGGGCCACCAGTGTAGTTGATTCTTGGTGCTCACCAGTGGAGCTGATTCTTGGTTCCCACCAGTGGAGCTCATTCTTGGGGCCCACCAATGGACTTGATTCTTGGGTCCCCACCAGTGGTGATGATTCTTGGGGCCACCATTGGAGTTCTTTCTTGTGGCCCACCAGGGGAGATGATTCTTGGGGCCACCAGTGGAGTTGATTCTTGGGGCCACCAATGGAGATGATTCTTGGAGCCACCAGTGGAGATGATTCTTGGGACCCACCAGTGGAGTTGATTCTTGGGACCCACCAGTGGAGATGATTCTTTGGCCACACCAGTGGAGATGATTCTTCGGGCTCCACCAGTGGACTTGATTCTTGGGCCCCACCAGTGGACTTGATTCTTGGTTCCACCAGTGAAGATGATTCTTGGGACCCACCAATGGAGTTGATTCTTTGGCCCCACCAGTGTAGTTGATTCTTGGGCCACCCTACATCTTCTGTAGATGACTCTTGCACTCTGCTTCCTGCTTTCTACCTCTCTCTGTCTTGCTCCCTAAAAAATCAGCCCAAGGCCTGCCATGCCCAGGAGCTCACCGCGCCCCGGGGCCCAACCGGTGTTCCCCCTGCTTTCCTGTCCAAGCCTGTATGGACTATGTGCTGTTCTGCGGTGGAAATCCAAGACTTGTAATTAGCTCTGACTCTGTTTCCACTCCCCAAACGCTGCCTCCATCTGACTTGTGGTTCCCCCTTTTTGTAACCTGCGCCTCAATCTTTGCCAAAGTGATTAATGTCTCTGGTTAATTGAGCTTCTTTCCCACCCGGGGCCTGTGTGCTGCTGCTGCCGCCGCTAATGGTGTCCCCGCCACATGGCTCCCTCAGTGGGAACTCCGAACGTTATGGAATCATGAACTCATCAAGAGTCTCCCTTGGGCAATAACGGCAGGAAACGAAATCTTGTGCTTGTATGAATTACAACCGGGACTTGGAATCAATTCAAGGGACTCTCTAGGTAAATGGATATATTGTGCTATATATATAGTGCAGGGCCTAAGGGGGCGGAGCATGACACCAAGCAGTCAATGAGTCACGCTCTGCCCTCTTAGGTCCCGCATCAGGCAGAACACAGTGTATTAGTTTTGGATGGAGTGTTTCTTTAAAGGGGTTGTCTCACTACATTGATTCCTCTCACCTCAGTCCCGTTTTCTTGGTTTCCTTTTTGAATTCAGGTGAGGCGTGTTAACCTGGCCTTTCTACAAGGCTGCAGTAGGCCAGGTCTGTAGCAATAGCAACCATGCTGCAACCTATGGCATGAGTGGAGTAGAACAGGTTGTAGCTATAGCGACCTAGGAGCTGATGCAGCCCATACAGAGAGGGGATATCTGTGAATAGGTAGGAAACTGTTAATGGAAACAATAATTGCAAAGTGACTTGTTTTTGCAAATCTTTTAACATAAAAACAGGCGATCCCGTAGTGGAGACAACTCCCCTTTAAAGCTAAATACAGTGCTAAAGATCAGAGAGCCCACATAGCAGAGGTAGGTAGAAGAAAACCCCCATTATCTACAAAAGGGTACAGTGTTCTTACATCTGAGCGGGCCCCATAACAACTGCTATGGCTGCTTCTGCTTTAGTTACGCCCATGATATCCGCCAAAAAACTGTTTGATGTGGCCACGATAGGGGCATAGTTGGGGGATAAAATGGGGCACTCCTTAGGGCCATCATCAAATTTTATAGAAAAAGGGGCGCACTGCTATGATGCAAGCTGGTAATGGGGTTGGGGGTCCAGATGCTTTCACTGTATTACTTTTGGCAGCCCCGTGCTCCACCTCAGTGCTGAGAGCTGGGCCCCTACGTGTATCGGACCACCAAACAGTAGCGCGGGCGCGCCTCCATGCCAGCCAGGTACGCCAGCCAGGTACGCCAGCCAGGTACGCCAGCCAGGTACGCCATGAACTTTGTGGGGTTGGAAACAATTTGAGGAGAGCAGGACTCATTATTAGCAGAGGCCAAGTGTGCGGGGTCTTATGTTTCACGGCGCTGAAGAATGCAGCCCGGGGTCTGGGCGCTCACATCTTGGAGGTCGGGGCACAATGCTCTGCTGAGCTCTAGTTAGTTTTAATTGGGTAATTAAAGGCATTTTAACAAGGCCACAGCTCCATATGTTGAACCTATATCGGGCCCGGCCGTGGGACGTGTGTTCTTTTCTGGTAACAAAGGGGTAGATTAGGGGCCCCCCCGGTGCCGTAAATCTCGGGGTCTCTGGTGATATCAAGATCCCATAGTCTTAGTTTTCTTTCTCTGACCTACTGGATAGATAATGCAATTGAAGGAAACGTACTGGCGAAGGTATGAGCGCCGCGGCGGTGGCCGATATATATATATATTATATATATATATAGTAGTATATATATATATAAAAATATATGATAAATATATATTATATACTGTGTATGTTAGAAAGTAACATGAAAGCACCCACTAAAATTCCCGAGGCCCCCAATTGTATATTTACAGTCGCACCTAAGGTGGGAACACATGGCGGCTAAGGGTATGTTCACACGGCTGATTTGGATGATGTTTGAACGATGAAACGCGCCCAAAACAGCAGCAAAACCTCGCGTGAAACGCGCTTCTTCGGAAGAGGTTTTGGATGGTTTTCAACATTGTTTTTTTTTTTTTTTTATATCAAGAAACTTTTTATTCATTTTCTGAAAGAATGAACAGATAATACAAGAAGGTATCTCCAAAGTGTGACAAAGCTTTTCAGGTTAACACGCGAGATCAAATAACATTCCATAATAGAGGGAATGTCAATCACAAATGTTTACATTCCACTTTCTAATAACATAACCTATACATACATGTACATATAACTCAAACAGCGGAGCATATTACAGGCCCAGACATAAAATTGCACATCTCCCCTCCCTTCTGAATTTGAATATTACTTTCGATAACCTAGTATGTTATATCCCCCCCTATATGTCACTAAGCTATCTGTAACCGACCTAGGGACCCTCCCATTTCAACATTGTTTTCACCCATACAAATTAATAGCCAGGGCAAAAACCGCACCGAAAAGCACTCCAAAAAAGGGGCCCAAACACGCCGAGGTTTAGGACGAGGAATTGACGTTTTCCATTGATTCCATGTAATATTCAGCGCTGAAAAACGCCTTTGAGATTGACATGAAAAAAAAAAACCTTCTTTTTCAGCCCATCCAAAACAGCATGCAAAACCTGCGTGAAACGCGCTTCATCAAAGAGTTTTCCCAATTCGCGTTATTTCGGCGCTGTTGTGTCGCGTTTTGTTGGACGAGCGTTTTTCAACACTGTTTTCACCCATACAAATTAATAGCCAGGGCAAAAAACGCGCCGAGAAACGCTCCACAAATGCGCCAGAAACGCGTCCAAAAATACACCGATGTTTTGAAGCTTCCATTGATTACGATGGGGATTTTCAGTGCTGAAAATGCTTCTAGAATTGACATGACGCTTCTTTTTCAGCGACCAAAACAGCATCAAAGCCTCGTCTGAAACGCGCTTCTTCAGAGAAGTTTCTAGATGCGTTTTTCGGCGTGGTTGTGACGCGTTTTTGCATGAGGTTTTCAACACTGTTTTCACCCATACAAATTAATAGCCAGGGCAAAAACCGCGCTGAAATACGCTCCAAAAATGCGCGAGAAACGCGTCCAAAAATGCACCGAGGTTTTGAAGCTCTCCATTTTCCGATGGGGATTTTCAGTGCTGAAAATGCTTCGAGAATTGACATGACGCTTCTTTTTCAACGTCCAAAACCACATCAAAGCCTCGTCTGAAACGCGCTGCTTCAGAAGAGTTTCTAGACGTGTTTCTCGGCAAGGTTTTTTGGACGAGGTTTTCAACACTGTTTTCACCCATACAAATTAGTAGAGAGGGCAAAAACCACGACGAAAAACGCTACAAAAATGCGCGAGAAACGCGTTTAAAAAAGGGGCCCCAAATGTACCGAGGCTTTGGACGAGGTTTTGAAGCTCTCCATTGATTCCTAAGAGAATTTTCATCACTGAAAATGTTTGAGAATTGACATGACGCTTCTTTTTCAGCGGCCAAAACAGCCTCCAAAGATGCGCGTGAAACGCGTGGAAAAACCTTGTCGTGTGTGAACTACATAGGAATCAATGGAGATGAACTGGGTGCGTTTTGGAGGCTTTTTTGATGCTGTTTTGAAAGCGAAAAAGTCTCCAAAAACAGCATCAAAATCAGCCATGTGAATGTACCCTAAGAATAGGTTCAATTTACACTTCCAAATCTGTTCCAAAAAAGCCTGATAATTTTGAAGAATCCAATCCACAACATAATCTCATTCAGTGTGGAAAAAAAAAAAAAATCAATAGGTGACTCCACTTTTCTTTTTCTATGACATTGATTTTTTTATTTTTTTTAAACCTATAAAAATGGTCTATTTTTTGGGAAAAATGTTTTCTTTTTTTTGTGGAATTTTTTATTTTTCAATTTAATTTTTTTCTTTTTCCTGAAAAATGCCTTGGACGGACATTAGCCGGATGTGAATTGGAAAATATATTTTAGCATTTTCCCCGCTTTGCAAAAAAACCGCCAACCCCCAGAAATGCATCCAATGTTGTAGGCGAGACATTTGATTTACTGCATTTTTGTTTTATTTTTTTTTCAGAACCCTTTCACTCGAAATTCCAAAATTTCCCCACATTCCTGTCTTATCTGTTTTTCTGCTTACAAAGAGAAAAATATTCGTTCATGATATTCATAATAATAAAAAAAAAAATTATTTTTTTTTTTTATTATATTTTTTTTTGTTGTATCCACCTTTTTGGAGAGTTAACACAAGCAAAATGACTTGATTCTATAGATTCCTGTGATAATCTCTTATGTCCTTTCATACAAGTTACAATCCGCTCTTTACCAATTTGCCAGGCATGCAAAAAAAAAATAAAAAAAATTTTAATTAAATTTATAGATTCCTATGATAATCCCTTACGTCCTTTCATACAATTTACAATCTGCTCTTTACCAATTTACCAGGCATTCCAAAAAAATTTTTTACAAATTAAATTTTAAATTACATTAAATTAAATTTATAGATTCCTATGATAATCCCTTGTGTCATTTCATACAATTTATAATCCGCTTTTACCAATTTACCAGAAAAGCAAAAAAATAAAAAAAATGTAAATGTTAAAATAAATTTATAGATTCCTATGATAATCCCTTATGCCCCTTCATAAAATTTATAATCCGCTCTTTACCAATTTACCAGGCATGCAAAAAAAATTAAACAAAATTGAAATATTAAATTTATAGATTCCTCTGATAATCCCTTACGTCCTTTCTTACAATTTATAATCCGCTCTTTACCAATTTACCAGGAATGCAAAAAAATGTAAAAAAATTTAATTTGAAATTAAATTTATAGATTCCTATGATAATCCCTTATGCCCCTTCATAAAATTTATAATCCGCTCTTTACCAATTTACCAGGAATGCAAAAAAATTAAAAAAATTTGAATTTAAATTAAATTTATAGATTTCCTATAATAATCCCTTAGTCCTTTCTTACAATTTATAATCGCTCTTTACCAATTTGCCAGGCATGCAAAAAAATAAAAATTTAATTTAAACTAAATTTATAGATTCCTATAATAATCTCTTATGTCCTTTCATACAATTACAATCCGCTCTTTACCAATTTACCAGGATGCAAAAAAAAAATAAAAAAAATATGTAAAATTTCAAAGTTTTCTAAGTCCTGGAAATCCTTATGTCCTTTCAACACTATATCCATTTGATAATAATAAAAATATAAAATAATAAAATATATATTTTTTTTTAAAGAAAACATGTCCCCAAGAGTTTCACAAGTTTTCTCAAGTCCTGGAAAGTCCGGTGATGACTCCTTGTCGACCGGCCATGTGCGGGGAGAGGGATCCCTCATCAATCAGAGCATATAGGGAAAGGGGCCGGTTTCCCCCAATGTTTTTCTTTAATTTGTATCAGGTTTTAAATGCCTGACCCCTGACCCTGCCCTCGTGGTTTTGCACTGTATCCAGCCCCGGTGTCTTTGTACAGCTGAGAGTCATTTGTCAGCTCTGGTCATGGAGCTCTTGCCGAGTGATGGCTACTGTTATCGTCCTGGGGTCTCCAGCTGAAAACACACTGAACGCGGCCGATCCACATAGAAATGGCTGGAAGCCTCCGAGAATGTGGGGCTCCGTGTCACCAAAAATGTTTATTTTTTGTACATTAAAGGCCTCTTTATCATGCAGCTTGATGGGTCTATTGGTGACCCCCAACCTACACGGTGGCCTAGCTTTGGCCATGGGGGACAGATCTCTAATCCCACACAGTCTGTGGGCCCAATGTACTACTCCCTCACACATGTGGTTTTACCACAATGAACGACCTGCGATCATATCAGTTTCTATTAAAATGTTCTAATTTGGTGAAATTTTGAAAAAAAAATTCAGATTTTTTTAAAAACTGTTTTTATAGCATCCCATATAAACCAAGCATCCCCTTTCCTTCCTGGCCTTAGGAATGACTGTGCCTTCAACCTCCTGCACCAGGTTGTGCCACAGTAAATTATTCCCATACCCTTATGTAGTGCCCCCATCACAGTCTCAATCATACTGCCCCAATATAAGCCTCCCCCATTTCCACCATTCGTGTCACTGATCGTGACCCAGTAGATGCTAATACAGGCAGTCCCCGACTTACACCGTTGCGACTTACATCTGTCCCCTAGTTACAAACGGAGACTTTTGGGGCATGCTGGCACTTTTAGTTCCATGTTCCACAGCAGATAGTAGCTGTGGAACGACAAGTTCCAGCACGCCCAAATCTGCGGATTCAGTACAGGCAGTCCCCAACTTACACCGTTCCGACTTACATCTGTCCCCTAGTTACAAACAGAGACTTATGTGGCATGCTGGCACTTGTAGTTCCATGTTCCACAGCAGATAGTAGCTGTGGAACGACAAGTGACAGCATGCCACAGAAGAACATGAGGTGAAAATGAGGTGAAATCTTCTTAACAAGGGCACAGACAGCAAAACAAATGTAAAAACCCTTACCTGCACGATCCATTTTGTCCTGGAGTTACATTTAATAAATATACCTGTTCTGACTTACATACAAATTCAACTTAAGTACAAACCTGCAGCCCCTATCCTGTTCGTAACCCGGGGACTGCCTGTATATATCTAGTGCCAGCCACGTCGACCCTATAAGTACCAGCCAAGGTCTGCCCACAGACACTATCCACATTACCTCCATAAGTGGAAGCCACATTGATTGTTCCTCAGTCTATGCCTGATACCCTAATTGACAGATGTAGAAGAAGCCAATAAGTATCTGTGCTGCCCCCCATTATATGTTACATTGTATGGCATTGGAGATCACTTGCTTTTGCTTAGAGGGTCTACTACAGGTGAGGTCCACTTTGAGGAACTGTCTGGACCCTTAATCACTACACTGTTCCTCAGTCTATTCCTGATGCTATATATCCATTACCCCAATGGACAGGTGTAGAAGAAGCTAATAAGTATCTGTGCTGCCCCCCGTTATATTGTAAGGAGTTGAGGAGCGGTTTCCTCAGCTTGGAGGGTCTACTACAATTTAGGTCCCCTTTGAGGAACTGTCTGGACCATTAATCACTACACTGTTCCCCACTCTATCCCTGGTTCTATATATCCATTACCCCAATGGGCAGGTGTAGAAGAAGCTAATAAGCATCTGTGTTGCCCCCCATCATATTGTAAGAAGTTGGGGAGCAGTTTCCTTGACTTGAAGGGTCTACTACAATTTAGGTCCACTATGAGGAACTGTCTGGTTCCTTAATTACTACCCTGTTCCTAAGTCTATTCCTGGTGCTATATATCCATTACCCCAGTGGGCAGGTGTAGAAGAAGCCAATAATTATCTGTGCTGCCCCCATTATGTTACATTGTAAGGCGTTGGAGAGCACTTGCTTCTGCTTGGAGGGTCTAGTACAGGTGAGGTCCACTCCAAGGGACTGTCTTGGCCTTTGATCACTACCCTGTTCCTCAGTCTATGCCTGATACCCTAATTGACAGGTGTAGAAGAAGCCAATAATTATCTGTGCTGCCCCCCGTTATATTGTAAGGAGTTGGGGAGCAGTTGCTTTTGCTTACAGGGTCTACTACAGGTGAGGTCCACTATGAGGAACTGTCTGGACCCTTAATCACTACACTGTTCCTCAGTCTATGCCTGGTGCTATATATCCATTACCCCCAATGGACAGGTGTAGAAGAAGCTAATAAGTATCTGTGCTGCCCCAGTTATATTGTAAGGAGTTGAGGAGCGGTTTACTCAGCTTGGAGGGTCTACTACAATTTAGGTCCACTTTGAGGAACTGTCTGGACCATTAATCACTACACTGTTCCCCATTCTATCCCTGGTTCTATATATCCATTACCCCAATGGGCAGGTGTAGAAGAAGCTAATAAGTATCTGTGTTGCCCCCCATCATATTGTAAGAAGTTGGGGAGCAGTTTCCTTGACTTGGAGGGTCTACTACAATTTAGGTCCACTTTGAGGAACTGTCTGGGCAATTAATCACTACCCTGTTCCTCAGTCTGTCCCTGGTGCTATATATCCATTTCCCCAATGGGCAGGTGTAGAAGAAGCTAGTAAGTATCTGTGCTACCCTCCATAATAGGTCACATTGTAAGGCGTTAGTAAGCGGTTGTCACTGCTTAGAGGGTCTTCTGAAGGTGGGTTCCACTATGAGGAACTGTCTGGACCATTGACCACTAGACTATTCCTCAGTCGGTTCCTAGTGCCCTAGATTCAATACTCCAATGAGCAGATGTAGAATAAACCAATAAGTATCTGTGCTATCCCCCCGTTATATTGTAAGGAGTTGAGGAGCGGTTTCCACAGCTTGGAGGGTCTACTACAATTTAGGTCCACTTTGAGGAACTGTCTGAACCATTAATCACTACACTGTTCCCCACTCTATCCCTGGTGGTATATATCCATTTCCCCAATGGGCAGTTGTAGAAGAAGCTAATAAATATCTGTGCTGACCTCCATTCTAGGTTACATTATAAGGCGTTAGGAAGTGGTTGTCACTGCTTGGAGGGTCTTATGAAGGTGGGTTCTACTATGAGGAACTGTCTGGACCATTAACCACTAGACTATTCCTCAGTCTATCCCTGGTGCCCTAGATTCAATGCTCCAATGAGCAGATGTAGAAGAAACCAATAAGTATCTGTACTACCCCTCCACCTCCCCCCCATTATATTGTAAGGAGTTGGGAAGTGGTTGCCTCTGCTTGGAGGGTCTTTTACAGGTGAGGTCCACTACAAGGAACTGTCTGGACCATTGACCACTACGCTGTTCCTCAGTCTATCCCTGGTGCCCTAAATTCATTACCTTGATGGGCAGGTGTAGAAGAAGCCAATCAGTATCTGTGCTGCCCCCCGTTATATTGTAAGGTGTTAGGAAGCGGTTGCCTCTGATTGGAGGGTCTTCTACTGACAAGGAACTGTCTGGACCATTGACCACTAAACTATTCCTCAGTCTGTCCCTGGTGCCCTAGATTCAATACTCCAATTAGCAGATGTAGAAGAAACCAATAAGTATCTGTACTACCCCCCATTATATTGTAAGGAGTTGGGAAGTGGTTGCCTCTGCTTGGAGGGTCTTCTACAGCTGAGGTCCATTCCAAGGGACTGTCTGGACCATTGACCACTAGAATATTCCTCAGTCTATCCCTGGTATCATTACTACCCCCATTATATTGTAAGTAGTGGGGAAGCGGTTGCCACTGCTTGGAGGGTCTTCTACAGCTGAGGTCCACTCCAAGGGACTGTCTGAGGAATACTCTAGTGGTCAATGGTCCAGACAGTCCCTTGGAGTGGACCTCAGCTGTAGAAGACCCTCCAAGCAGAGGCAACCACTTCCCAACTCCTTACAATATAATGGGGGGTAGTACAGATACCAGGGACAGACTGAGGAATACTCTAGTGGTCAATGGTCCAGTCTGTCCCTGGTGCCCTAGGTTCATTAATCCAATGGGCAGATGTAGAAGAAACCAATAAGTATCTGTACTACCCTCCATAATATTGTAAGGAGTTGGGAAGCGGTTGCCTCTGCTTGGAGGGTCTTCTACAGGTGAGGTCCACTACAAGGAACTGTCTGGACCATTGACCACTACGCTGTTCCTCAATCTATCCCTGGTATCTGTACTACCCCCCAGGATATTGTAAGGAGTTGGGAAGCGGTTGCCTCTGCTTGGAGGGTCTTCTACAGGTGAGGTCCACTACAAGGAACTGTCTGGACCATTGACCACTACGCTGTTCCTCAGTCTATCCCTGGTGCCATAAATTCATTACCCCCGATGGGCAAGTGTAGAAGAAGCCAATCAGTATCTGTGCTACCCCATGTTATATTGTAAGGAGTTGGGAAGCGGTTGCCTCTGCTTGGAGGGTCTTCTACAGACAAGGGACTGTCTGGACCATATACCACTAATCTGATACACATTCAATACCTGGTGCCATAAAGTCAGGAGTAGAAGAAGTCAGTCAGTATCTGTGCTGACCCATGATATATTGTAAGGAGTTGGGAAGCGGTTGCCTATGTTTGGAGGGTCTTCTACAGGTGAGGTCCACTCCAAGGGACTGTCTGGACCATTGACCACTATGCTGTTCCTCAGTCTATCCCTGGTGCCATAAATTCATTACCCCGATGGGCAGGTTCTAGAAAGAGTCAGTATCTGTGCTGACCCATGTAATATTGTAAGGAGTTGGAAAGCGGTTGCCTCTGCTTGGAAGGTCTTCTACAGACAAGGAACTGTCTGGACCATTGACCACTACGCTGTTCCTCAGTCTATTCCTGGTGCCATAAATTCAGGTATAGAAGGTCAGTCAGTATTTGTGGTGCCCAATGTTCTATTGTAAGGAGTTGGGAAGCGGTTGCCTCTGCTTGGAAGGTCTTCTACAGACAAGGAACTGTCTGGACCATTGACCACTACGCTGTTCCTCAGTCCATCCCTGGTGTCATAAATTCAGGTGTAGAAGAAGCCAAACAGTATCTGAGCTGCCCCATGTTAGATTGTAAGGAGTTGGGGGAGAGGTTGCCTCCTTTGCCCACCTTTCCCCAGCTCTGTCCTATTATTTGGAGACTTCGACATCTCTCTATGAATTTTCCTAATACAAATGAACAGCAGAAACCAACATACAAATAATGACCCGGAGAAATGTGACTAATTAAGATCTGGGAGGAACGTCTATGTTAATGGATCTCTCTCTCCTTCTTTTGAACTGTGACATTTTAATGAGGATGTTTTAAAGAGTGGCAGATGAGTGAGAATGGTGTTTCTGAAACATTCGGGGGCTTGGCCTTATTCCAGAACTCTAATTATGTTTGAAAATCACTTTCGGTGCCTCCACCCCCTCCTCTGATACAACCGCTATCACCACTGGTGAGTACGACCGTCGCTCTCTGACGCTCTGGAGATGCAGCTATTCAGGAATTCAGATACTGGACCCTCCCAATTTGCCCCATCAGCAAATCTGCCACCCAAACTGATGACGAAGGAACGCTAAACTGAAATGATCACATTCTTAAAGGGAGTTTTAAAATTTTATTTTATTATTTTGGAATTTTTTTACTTAATTTTTCAATAAAATGAAGACCGTAAAATTTTATGCAATTTAGTACCAGAAGTGAACCTTTAAAAGATCAGAGGGGAAAATAGTAGAGATGGAGATATAATAATACCGCCATATATCAGGGAGACCACATAGTAGAGCTGGAGGTAGAATAATACCGCCATATATCAGGGAACCCACATAGTAGAGCTGGAGATATAATAATACCGCCATATATCAGGGAACCCACATAGTAGAGCTGGAGATATAAATAATACTGCCATATATCAGGGAACCCATATAGTAGAGCTGGAGACATAATAATACCGCCATATATCGGGGAAACCCCACATAGTAGAGCTGGAGATATAAATATTACCGCCATATATCAGGGAACCCACATAGTAGAGCTGGAGATAAAATAATACCGCCAATATCGGGGGAACCCACATAGTAGAGCTGGAGATACAATAATACCGCCATATATCAGGGAACCCACATAGTAGAGCTGGAGATATAAATAATCCGCCATATATCAGGAACCCACATAGTAGGCGGAGATATAATAATACCGCCATATATCAGGGAACCCACATAGTAGAGCGGAGATATAAATAATACCGCCATATATCAGGTAACCCAGATAGTAGAGCTGGAGATATAATACTACTGCCACATATCATGGAAACCACATAGTAGAGCTGGAGATATAATAATACCGCCACATATTGGGGAACCCACATAGTAGAGCTGGAGATATAATAATACCGCCATATATCATGGAACCCACATAGTAGAGCTGGAGATATAATAATACCGCCATATACCAGGGAACCCACATAGTAGAGCTGGGGGATATAATAATACCGCCATATATCAGGGTACCCACATAGTAGAGCTGGAGATATAAATAATACTGCCATATATCAGGGAAACCACATAGTAGAGCTGGAGATATAATAATACCGCCATATATCAGGGAAACCACATAGTAGAGCTGGAGACATAATAATACTGCCACATATCAGGGAACCCACATATACCAGAGCTGGAGATATAATAATACCCCCATATATCAGGGAACCCCATAGTAGAGCTGGAGATAAATAATACTGCCATAAAATCAGGAACCCACATAGTAGAGCTGGGGGATATAATAATACCGCCATATTACCAGGGAACCCAAATAGTAGAGCTGGAGATATAATAATACCGCCATATATCGGGGAAACCACATAGTAGAGCTGGAGATATAATAATACCGGCCATATATCAGGTACCCACATAGTAAGCTGGAGATATAATAATACCGCCATATATCAGGGAACCCACATAGTAGAGCTGGAGATATAATAATACCGCCATATATCAGGGTACCCACATAGTAGAGCTGGAGATATAATAATACCCCATATATCAGGGAACCCACATAGTAGAGCTGTGGATATACTAATACAGCTACATATCAGGGAACCCACATAGTAGAGCTGGAGATATAATAATACTGCCATATATCCAGGAAACAACATAGTAGAGCTGGAGATATAATAAAACCGCCATATATCAGGGAACCCACATAGTAGAGCTGGAGATATAATAATAGCGCCATATATCAGGGTACCCACATAGTAGAGCTGGAGATATAAATAATACTGCCATATATCAGGGAAACCACATAGTAGAGCTGGAGATATAATAATACCGCCATATATCAGGGAAACCACATAGTAGAGCTGGAGATATAATACTACCCCCCTATATCAGGGAACCCACATAGGAGAGCTAGAGATATAAATAATACCGCCATATATCAGAGAACTCACATAGAGCTGGAGTTATAGAAGAAAGACACCAACTACTTCTTCTCTGCAAAAAAGAGCAATGGGCCTTAGGTATGAAAACTGTCTGACAGTAAGACTGTTTTTGTTGCCCATAGCAACCAATCAGGGCTCAGCTTTCATTTCATACCGGTATTCTGCTCTGGAAAAAGAAAAGCTGAACTCTGATTGGTTGCTATGGGCTCTGATTGGTGCTATACTCCTTTATTTGTTTGGGTATGGCTCCCGATTGGTTGATATGGGCTCTGATTGGTTGCTATGGGCTCTGATTGGTTGCTATGGGCTCTGATTTCTTGCTATGGGCTCTGATTGGTTGCTATGGGCTCTGATTGGTTACTATGAGCTCTGATTGGTTGCTATGAGCTCTGATAGGTTGCTATCGGCTCTGATTGGTCGGTATGAGCTCTGATTGGTCACTATGGGCTCTGATTGGTTGCTATGAGCTCTGATTGGTCGCTATGAGCTCTGATTGGTGGCTTTGAGCTCTGATAGGTCGCTATGAGCTCTGATTGGTTGCTATGGGCACTGATTGGTCGCTATGAGCTCTGATTGGTGGCTTTGAGCTGTGATTGGTCGCTATGAGCTCTGATTGGTCGCTATGAGCTCTGATTGGTTGCTATGGGCACTGATTGGTCGCTATGAGCTCTGATTGGTTGCTATGGGCTCTGAATGGTTTCTATGAACTCTGATTGGTTTCTATGAGTTCTTAGTGGTTGCTATGGGCTCTGTATGGTCGCTATGGGCTCTGATTGGTTTCTATGAACTCTGATTGGTTTCTATGAGTTCTTCGTGGTTGCTATGGACTCTGATTGGTGGCTATGAGCTCTGATTGGTTGCTATGAGCTCTAATTGGTCGCTATGAGCTCTGATTGGTCGCTATGAGCTCTGATTGGTTGCTATGGGCTATGATTAGTTGCTATGGGCGCCGATTGGTCACTATGGGCTCTGATGGGTTGCTATGGGCTCTGAGTGGTTGCTATGGGCTCTGATTGGTTGATTGGTGGCTATGGGCTCTGATTGCTTGCTCTGGGCTCTGATTGGTGGCTATGGGCTCTGATTGGTCGCTATGGGATCTGATTGGTGGCTATGGGCTCTGATTGGTTGCTATGGGCTCTGATGGGTTGCTGTGAGCTGTGTTGAGTTGCTATGGGATCTGATTGGTTTCTATGGGCAACACAAACAGTCTTACTGTTAGACAGTTTTCATACATAAGGCTCAATGTTCGTATTCCTATGTGGGCCCCCTTAATATCTGGGCCCCATCGCAGCCGCTATGGCTACAGTTATGCCCATGAAGAAGATGAACCATGATCCATTTCTAGGATCGACCATTTCTAGGATCCACCTAAACCAAATTCTTAAAATGCCTCCAAAATCAGAACACCCTCCTCCCCCAACCACTCAGCCAACCTGCTACAATGGAGAGCAAGGGTTAGACAATGGTGCAAAGACTTCTTCCATACAATACTGAGTTTGGCAGAAAGAGGTCCTTGGTCTCCTCCTCAATTAACCCTTCTTCAGGCTCGTCCTTCATGGTCTCCATTCTACCAGATTAATTAATGGGTAATTACGTGCTTGTCGAGAGACGAGAGGATGAAAGGACGTCTTGCGGCTCCCAGTGACAAATAATGGGTGAGCTGTCCATCACATACCCGATCTTCCAGAACGTAAGTCCTGTGGGCCCTCCTCTACCTACTGAGCGGCAACAATGGAGGGCTTCAGAGACACCTTGTGCAGTCAGCGGGGGAGGAAAGAGTGTATATGGTACTGACCACTTTAATGGTCCATCACCTAGAGAGACTACTGGGTGTTACACAGGGGTGTGCTACAGGAGGTCCCCAGTAAGCATTGTATAGGGCCTAAAGGGGGCCCTCTGCCACCTAAGAAGACACCAGCAGGCTTGGACTGGCCCACAGGGGAAACCCCTGGTGAGCCCCTTTGCAAGGCAGACCTGGGGCTTCATTTAAATGGCATATACCTCCTTGGGAGAGGCAGAAAGGCAGAGAGAAAGAGGCAAGAGGCAGAGTATAAGGGGCATGTACAGCAGCTGTAGAGTGGGCCCCAGATTAACTCCAATGGTGGCCACAAGAATCATCTCCAATGGGGGCCCCAAGAACCAACTCCACTGGTGGGCACAAGAATCATCTCCAATGGGGGCCCCAAGAATCAACTCCACTGGTGAGCCCCAGGAATCAACTCCACTGGTGGCCCCAGGAACCAACTCCACTGGTGACCCCAAGAATCATCTCCAAGGGTGGCCACAAGAATCAGCTCCACTGGTGGGCCCAAAGAATCATCTCCAATGGTGTCTTCAAGAATAATCTCCCTTGGTGGCCCCAAGAATCAACTCCACTTGTTTCCACAAGAATCAACTCCACTGGTGGGCCTCAAGAATCAACTCCACTGGTGGACCCCAAGAATCATCTCCAATGGAGACAACAAGAATCAGCTCCACTGGTGGGCCCCAAGAATCAACTCCACTGGTAGCACCAAGAATCAACTCCACTGGTGGCCACAAGAATCAGTTCAACTGTTGACCTCTAGAATCATCTCCAATGGTGGCCAGAAGAATCAGATCCACTGGTGACCTCAAGAATCATCTCCACTGGTGGCCCCAAGAATTAACTCCACTGGTAGCACCAATAAACAACTCCACTGGTGGCCACAAGAATCAGATCCTCTGGTGACCTCAAGAATCATCTCCAATGGTGGCCACAAGAATCAGATCCACTGGTTACCGAAAGAATCATCTCCACTGGTGGCCCCAAGAATTAATTCCACTGGTAGCACCAATAACCAACTCCACTGGTGGCCACAAGAATCAGATCCACTGGTGACCTCAAGAATCATCTCCACTGGTGGGCCCCAAGAATCATCTCTAATGTTGGCCACAAGAATCAACTCCACTGATGGGCCCCAATAATCAACTGTACTGGTGGGACCCAAGGATCAACACCACTGGTGGGCCCCAAGAATCAAGTACACTAGTGGCCTCAAGAATCATCTCTATTGGTGGGCCCCAAGAATCAGCTCCATCGGTGGCCCCAAGGATCGACCCCACTGTTGAGCCCCAAGAATAAACTCCATTATGAGTCACACTCCACCTATGGCTCCTATCATCTCCATTGGTTGGAGAACACCTGCCTGCCCCCAATTCAGTGTAACTTTTTATCTTCTAATTACAACCCCTATAAGGATTCCACTAACCTGGTGGTGACAAGGGGTTCAGACTACGTCTCAGTGGTTATGCTTACTAAATACTATCCATTGGAATTGAAACCATGGACAGCTTTGGATCTGAGAACACCACCCTGGCCCCGATGCAGTGTAATTTTTCTTTAATGGACAACTCCTGTAAGGTCTACTTTCCCGGTGGATGAAGGGGTTTGGTCTTTGTCTCCATGGTTATGCTCACTAAATATTACCCATTGGAATTGAAACCAAGGACAGCTTGAGATCTGAGAACACCACCCTGGCCCCTATGCAGTGTAATTTTTCTTTAATGGACAACTTCCTGTATGCGTCTACTTTCCCCGGTGGATGACAAAGGGGTTATTGGTCCTTTGTCCTCCATAGGTTATGCTCACAAAATACGTTACCCATTGTAGAACTAAGGTGCCGCGACATATAATCCCGCCGGGTCAGGGCGCCCTTTCCAGCCATTTCCCGGCGGAATCTGCGCCTGATTTATGTCGGGGCCGCTCATACATAGCATGTAAAGTGCGCCTGCCCATGTTTTAAGGCGCATGCGGGTCCGAGGACGCAGTGCGGCGCAGTGCGGCGCGTGCGCCTTGATTCAGGCACGAGGTCAAGTGCGGTCATCTACAGTGCGAGGGAATAACTCCGCCGCGCCTGGCCATTGTTTTTAGGGCGCAGGATAGCGGAGGACCGAGGCGAGCAGACGAGCGGGCTGTCCGCCCTATGACATTCGCGACGCCGGAGTACGCACTCATACATGCGGGGAAAAGTTCCTGTCGCCTCGCCAGTGAGTGTGGGGCGCAGCGTGGCGGGTTGACATAAGGGCGACATTGCAAGGCTGTGCGCCGATAAACTACTTTCCCGATGCTAGACAGGCTGGAGCGGCACGATAGACAATCATTCCACACTATCGGAGTGCCGACGACAGTAATGAATCACAGAAAACCGCCTTTATAAAGGCTTCACATTCCTCAGAAAAAAAGCTGAACTCCTAAAAAAATCAAAAAAATACATAAAACAAAATCACTTTCCAATATCCTAATTCAAGAATTGGATACATTGGAAACATTGGCCAGGGAAATACATTCTAATGTCAAATTCAACAAAGCTAGTCGATTGGCGGCACTAACACACCGGACAAATCAGAATGGGAACATCAGTGAAACCATCTAAAACCGAGATGGGGATGCCTTCAGACAATCAGAATCCTCGGCGAGATAGTTCAAAATACAGTAAAAATGCTGAAATAGAGCTGATTGTAAGCTAACGGGGACTTGGCTAGCTCAGCAATCAGAATAGGAGAGACAGAGACCCATTCTAGCATATGGAGAAGTTAGACAATCAGAATATACCCAACAGCGGGATATTCAAACATACAGAAAAAGACAGATAAGAGCTGATATGACTGACTAGGCGGGCTACAGGATATCCAGCCAATCAGACGCGAGCTACACTCTCCCATTATAGTCTATGAGAGATTGGGCGCTCTAAATCATCGGCGCTCAGCTCCGTTGTGCGGACATGAACAGTATTAAGAAAAAAAATGATTTTATTAAATGTAAAACATTATCGACAACAGCATCTGACCTTCTTTACAAATAAACACCACACATAAACACAACCCCAACAACGTCGTTCTTGTCAGCCGCGAGACACCGGCGCTAGCGATAGGGAATTGCAATAGAAAGACAGAATTGCCGACACAAAAATACAGTAATTCAAATTGTTTAAGCTATTCTGATTGGTCGGGCATCTAAACCACCAATTAGAAGTAAGGAAGCGACAGTCGTGCCCATTATAGTTCCTATGGAGAAGGAATTGACCACATCACAAATATGGAGTCAGACAAAGACCCATTATACAATGCTCTGGTGCTGAAAGTTTGAGACACAATCAGAATAAGGAAGGCGACAAAGACCCATTATATCCAAGTAGAAGGTTTTGGAAACCAATCAATATCAAAGGCGGACATCAAAATACAGTTAAAGAAGACAGAAAAGAGCTGATTGGCTGAGCTAGCGTGGCCTTGGATATCCAGCCAATCAGAGCCGCGAGCTAACACAACTCCCATTATAGTTCTATGGAGAGATGGCGCGTTTGAAATCTCGGCGCACAGCGACCGTGCGCATGGAAGTATTAATAAAAAAAATCATTGTTATTAAGTGTAAAACTCATCAGATAAAGAGCCATAACCCTTCTATACAAATAAAGGCAGTTAAAAACCTGAACAACGCGTTTGTCGCCGAGAACCGACGCGACATTAGGGAATTGCAATAAGAGAGAATCGCACGGGAATACAGTGTAATTCAAATTGCGTTTAAAAGCGCTATTCTCATTGCGGTCGGCGATAAACCAGCCAATCAGAAAGAGGAGCGACAATACATCCCAATTTAGACCATATGGAGGAGAACTGACGCAATCAAGATAGGAGCGACAATGTCGCATTATATCCTATGGAAAAAATTGTGACCAATCAATTCAAACCAGGCGGGACAGTTCAAAAATACCGTCAAAAGCAGAAAACAAGCTGATTGGTTGAAGCGGCGGGGCTCATCCCGCTTTACCACACACCAGACAGCGCGAGGCCTACTTCTCATACAGAGTTCTATGGGAAAAGAAATCTGAAGCTGCAACGCATCTGTGATTGGCGCTAAGTTCGAAAGAGGCGCCGTTTAATTGCGTGACAATGGAGCAAGCGAGCGACGCTCGATATGGGTTTCTAATGCCAATCCTGAAATAAAAACTGTACATGGCCCGTGAAATCAAATTATAACACTACAGAAGTGGGTCCGATGTGTAAAATAAAATGAATAATAAAACCAGGGGTTCTCAGCGCAATAAAAAATATTACATCAAAAGCAATCACATGTACTAATTTTCTTTATTTTCTTTGCACCCATGCTATGATCCTTGGCTAACGAAAAATAAAGAAATAAAATGATTTTTGTATTTAATATTTTTTTTTCGCGTTACCCCCATATTATTATTTCGTTTTATATACACATCAGGACACAACTTCTGATTAGTCTATACATAGATTTTGATTTCCGCCGGTACATTTTAGATTTCCGATTGCATTAGAAACCCATAGGAGCGTCGCTCCGCCTCTCCCATTGGTTTGAATAACCGCGCCTCTTTTAACTTAGCCAAGACCACAGAGCGCATACTCAGATTTCATTTTCCCCAATAAACTCTATGAGAAACAGTAGCTCGCCTCTGATTGCTAAGCTGGACGAGCCACCGCCCTTCAACCATTCAGCTCCGTTTCTGCATTTTTAACTCTGTATAAACTGAACTTGTCCCCCTTTAATATGAATTGGTCAATTGTTTTCTCCATAGATATAAATAGGGACAGTTGTCGCTCCTATTCTGATTGCGTACAACTTCTCCTCCAAACAGGTGATTAAAATGGACATGTCGCGTCCTATTCTGATTGGCTGGTTTATGTCCGACCAATGCAAATAGCTTAACACAATTGATGACATACTGTATTTCCCGGCGATTCTCTCTATGCAATTCCTATGTTAGCGCCGGTCTCGCGACAAACGCGTTGTTCGGGTTTTTTAACTGCGTTTTATTTGTAACAGAACGCAGGTTCAGCCTCTTTATCTGATACAATGTGTTTACACTTAATAAATATCTATTTTATGAATCTAATACTTCATGCTGCAGGCGGCTGAGATGCCGCAAGATTCACTCAGTGCGCACCATCTCCCCATAGACTATAATGTGAGAAGTAGCTCGCGCTCTGATTGGCTGTGATCTATCCAAGCCACCGCAGCTCAGCCAATCAGCTCTTTCTGTCTTTTACCGTATTTTGAACTGTCCCGCCTATTGAATTTGATTAGGTCCAAACTTCTCCATAGAGATATAATGGGACTTAGTAGCGCTCCCCTATTCTTGGTTCTGGTTCTAATAGACTCTTCATAGGTTAGAAGGGTGCCACTGTCGCTCCTATTTCTGGATTGGTCCAAACTCGAGCGCCTAGGATATAATGGGTCTTTGTCGCTCATATTCTGATGCTGGCTTCACCTGCCGACCAAGAGAATAGCTTCTAAACAATTTGTGATTACTGATTACTCCGGCGATTCACTTCTATTGCAATTCCCTATTGAAGAGCCGGTCTCGGCGAACAACCGCGTTGATTCGGATTTAATTGCTTATGGAGATTATAGAAGGTTCGCCTTTTTCTGACTAATGTTTTACATTTAATAAAAATAATTACATTATGATTAATACACTCATTCCGGCAAGCGGCTGAGTGCGAGATTTCAGTGCTCCCAAATCTCTCCATAGACTATAATGGGAGAAGAGGTAAGACTCGCGCTCTGATTGCGGGCTGTGTATACCAAGCACCGGCTAGCTTCACCAATCAGCTCTTTTCTTTCACTTTTTACTGTATTTTTGAATTAATCCCGCCGTGGATTCTGATTGGTCTAAACCTTCTCCTAGACTAGAATGGCTTTGTCGCTCCTATTACTGATTGGCCTGGAATAGCAAGCCCCGCTAGCGTCAGCCAATCACCAACGTTTTACTGTCTTTTTCTACCTGTTTTTTGAATATCACCGCGTGGTTCTGATTGGTCAATCCTTCCCCATAGCTTTTAAATGTGTTCACTGTCGCATCCTATTTACATGATTTGGCGGTTTATGCCGACCAATGAGAATATCTTTCAGAATGTTGACGATTACTGGTATTTCCCGCGCAATTTCCAATATCCATAAATTCTTGACTATTGCTGCCGTTATTCTAGAGTTTTTTGAGAAAGTGTTATTTTTTAATTATGTTTATTTTTTACGTTTCAGCTCTTCTGACCCCTGTTTTCTCCGCCTTGATAAAGAGCGATTTTTCAGAATCATACCCCGCTGGCACGTACGGAGCGCTCGTGCAGAATTTCTTTCGCGATCTTCGATCTGCTTTCCTCGCATGTTCCTTACTTGCTTCACTTCGCCCTGCCGGAGCATTTAGATCACGAACAACAAACTAGGTCTGACTGTCGGAGCTGCTGAGCGCTGCCCTGCACCTCGTGCTTTTGTTGCCCGACTCGCCATCGTACATGCCTACGGAGTTTTCGAGCGCGCCGCGTCCCGCCCCGACGCCTACCCCGCGCCCCACTAGCCGCGCCCACTGCCCGGACCCTTCATGCGCGGCGCACTGAAAGTGGCGAACACTGCGCCTAAACAACCGCATCCCGCATCCGACAGCGATTTCGGGCTGGAGGCGCAGTATACGGCCAAAAAACAGCGAAAAAGCCCGATCATACATGTCGCCCTAAATTTCTAAACAGCTTTTGATCTGAAAACACCACCTAGTGTCCTTCTAAGGTTTTAGACTGGATGGGGCCAGTTTTTGGACTGAAGACGGGAAATCACAAGGAGGACACACAAACTTGCCGAGATAATGGGATGGTTGGGTTGACTGGCTTTCGGGAAGGTGGTTATAGGGGGTTTGTAAGGTAAGGACATTCCAAGCATAGGGCTATCCAAACCACAACATAACTCTAGAGCAGTAGACCTTAGCTCCACCACCTGACGACAAAAGACCCTCCAGATAATGATCTCCTCGCTGGCACAAGATGGGGGTCATTCGGGACATAAATTGATTGTAAAGTAAAGCAGCGTTTCTTGGCTAAGAAGACATTGGTGACCTCAGTAGGAGATAGCCCCGTCTGAAAAGGTAACACCCTCTACTGCAGAAATCCAAACCACAAAAATTCTGATTAAATCTCCGATACTTCTGCTTTTCGGTTGGCACAACACTCGTATCTAAAAATACACTCAGTGCCCGAGATGCAAGCGAGGGGGTCACTGTGAGCCTGAGCTTCAAGGACAACCACATGCCAAGGATCAGAGAAGACACAAGATGTTACTCAGAAGTCCCGAAGCAAGTGATAGATTTGGCTGGATGAGCTCTAAAAGAGTCATTGCATCACCTCTGTGGTGGGGAGATAGGCAGCCGGCGATGTATGTGGAGATAACCCGGCAGCTGGAACATTGAGATAACTCGAGATAAATAGGTATCAGGACCCGATAAGAAGATTCAGCCCAGTGTCAAGCGTCACCTGATCTTCTACATAGAGTTACGCGAATACAGTATATAGAAGATAGGCGTGTGGGACTGGCGTGCAAGGGGCCCAGCAGTGAAATTAACTCTGGAGCCCACCAGTGGAGTTGATTCTTGGGGCCCACCAGTGGAGGTGATTCTCAGGGGCCACCAGTGGAGATGATTCTTGGAGTCCACAAGTGGAGTTGAGTCCTGAGGCCCACCAGTGGAGTTGATCCTTGGGCCCCCACATAGCAGTTGATTCCTGGGGCCACCAGTGGAGTCGATTCTTGGGGCAAAAGTGCAGCTGATCCTTGAGGCCACCAGTGGCGTTAATAATCGGAGGTGAAACTAGTGGAGGTGAAATGTTGCGGAGCCACACCATCTGTTGATGATTCTTGCACACACACCACTGGAGTTGATTCTTTGGGCCACCCATGTGGGTTCTTTGGGGGCCAACCAAATAAGGATAATTTTTTGGGGGTCCAAACCAATTTGGGGTTGATTTCTTTGGGGCCCCCCACCAATTTTTAAAGGTTTATCCTTTTTGGGGTTTCCCCCAAAATTAAAAGGGGTTTTTTTGGGGCCCCCAATTTGGGGAAATTTTTTCTTGGGGAGCCCCCCAATTGGGGGATGAATTTTTTTTGGGGGCCCCAAAAATGAAGTTTTGTTTTTTTGGGGCCCACCGTTTTAGTGGGGTTTTTTTGGGGCCACCAAATTTGGGGAAGATTTTGGGGCCCCCAATGGGGGAAGATTCTTGGGGTCACCAGGGAGAAAAATTTTTGGGGCCCCCATGGAGATGAATTTTTGGGGCCCCCCCAGTGGAGTTTATTCTTTTGGGGGGCCCCCAGTTGGGGATTATTCTTTGGGGGCCCCCCCAAATGGAAAATGGGTTCTTGGGGCCCCAGGAAGTTGATTCTTGGGGGCCAAACCCGTGGAGGCCCATTTTTTGGGCCCACCAAATTTGGAGCCGATTCTTGGGGGCCAACCCCCTTAAATTGATTCCTGGGGCCCCCAGGGTTTAGGGATTCTTGGGGCCACCCAATTTAGGTTTTCTTGGGGCCCAGCCCCTCTAAACTGCTGGAACGTCTGCAAATGTTTCTGCTTTCTGCTTCTCTTTTTTCCCCTGAAAAACAGCCCCCCCCTTTGTCCCAAGGGCCCCCGGAGATTTCTTAGCCAAACCCACAGACTAGTCCAAACTCTTTACCCAAGGCTGTCAGCTAGATAAGGCTGCTGTTCTGGTGTTTCAAGCCTATGTGCACCCGTTTTAGACCTTTGGGATGTAAAAAATTTTGCTTCGTCTTCGTTTCATTTGTAGTCATTTTGGTTCCTTATCGTTGGAAAAATCGGGCCCGTTTAAACTTGATGTTTTTAGTCGTTGGGGTTTTCACCCGAAGAACTGACAAGTAGCTATCTCCCACCACAAGACAGCGAGGTGATGTAACAGGGCAGCCCCTTTCCCAAAATAAACCCAACCCCCCTTTTTTTTGAATCAGGGGTTTCCCTTCAAACCCTTTCTGGAAAATCTTTCCTTTCCCTATTTATTCATAGCCCCGGTATTTCCCGTGGTTTTTGAAGGAAACTGCCCGGGGACAGGGGTAAAGGCCTAAAGGGTGGGGGAAAACCCGCGGCTCTCCCGTATTTTAGTGATATGGGCATGTGGTGTTTTTCCCCGGCTCTCCGTTTTATAGGGATATGGAGCATGTGGTTTAACCCGGGGGTTTCCTGTATATTGGATTTTGGAGCATGCTGGGATAACCCCGGGTCCCCCTTTTTATAGTGAAAATTTGGGATCGCTGGTATAAAAACCCGGGGAATTTCCCGTAATTAGTGATATGGAGATGCTGGTGTAACCTGGGGATCTCCTGTAAATAGTGATTTGGAATGCAGGATAACCGGGGATCTCCCGAAAATAGTTATATGGAGCATGCGGGAAAAACCTCGGTCTCCTGTTAAAGTGATTTTGGAGGCATGCAGGTTAAAAACCTGGGGTTTCCTGTTATAGGGTATGGAGGCCCTGCTGGTTTTAACCTGGGGATTCCCGTAAAAAAGTGATATGGAAACATGCTGCCATAACCCGGGGGTCCCTATATATGTGATATGGAGATCCGGTATAACCTGGGATTCCTGTTTATAGGATAGGAGCATGTGGTATACCTTTGGGGTTCCTGTATATAGTGATATTGGGGGCATGCGGTATAACCTGGGGATCCCCCTGTATTAGTGATATGGGGGCATGCTTTGGGATTCCTTGGGGGGTCTCCCGTATATAGTGATTGGAGCATCTGGTATAAACCTGGGCCTCCCCTGTTTTTACATTGATAAGGGGGGGCTTTCTGGTTTTAAAATGGGGGTTTCCCCTGTATATAGTGATTGGAGCATGCGATTAACAATTTAGGGTCTCCCCGTATATAGGGATATGGAGCATGCTGGTATAAAACCCCGGGGAATTTTGGGATAAAGTGATATTGGGGCAAGCTGGTATAAAACCCGCGGTTCTCCTGTATTTTAGTGATATGGGGAGCTGGTAAAACCTTTTGGGGGGTCTCCCGTAAAAGTGTGATTGAGCATGCGGGTTTAAAACCTGGGGATCCCCCTGTATTTTAGTGATATGGGCATTCTGGTATAAACCCGGGCCCCTCCTTGGGATTTAGTGATATGGAGCATGCTGGTGTAACCGGGGGTTCCTTTTATTGTGATATGGAGCATGCTGGGATAACCTGGGGATCTCTTGTATATAGTGGGTTAAGGGGCCTGCTGGTATAACCGGGGATCTCCTGTATATAGTATATGGAGCATTCTTTTAAGAACCTGGGGCCCCCCTGTTTTATTGTGGGTATTTGGGGCATGCTGGTATAACCCGGGGATTTCCTTTTGTTTTGGGGATGTTTGGAAACATTTTGGGTATAACCTGGGGATCTTCCCGTATATGGGGATATGGAGCATTCTGGTATAAACCTTTTGGGGGTTTTTCCCTTTATATTGATTATGGAGCATTGCTGGTTAAAAACCTGGGGGGTTTTCCCCCCAAAATTTGGATTGGGGATGCTGGTGTAAAACCCGGGATTTTCCTTTTTATAGTGTTTTTTGGGGCCTTCTTTTTGGTTTTAATTTGGGGGTCTCCTTTTTAAAATAGTTTAAATGGAAACATTTCTGGTTTTTAAACCCGGGGTCTCCGTTTTTAAATAAAATGGAGCATGCGGGGATAACCTTGTGCCCCTCTCCCGTATAAAGTGATATGGGGGCTTTCTTGGGTGTATAACCTGGGGATCTCCTGTATATATGGGGGTAAGGAGCATGCTGGGATAAAACCCGGAAACCCTTTTTTATTTTATAAGGGATATGGAGCATGTGGTATTTTTCCCGGGGATTCCTTGTTTTTATTTTGATTTTGGGGGATGCTGGTTTTTAACCAGGGGGTCCCGTAATAAAATTTGTGATATTGGGGGGCATGTGGTTAACCCCGTTGGGGTCCCCCTTTATATTTGTGATAAGGAGAAAGGGTTTTAACCTGGGGAAACTCCCCGTTTTTATAGTGATATGGGAGCAGTGGTATAACCTTGGGGATCTCCTGTATTAGTGATATGGGGGAAAGTGGGGTAACCCGGGGGCCCCTCCCTTTTTATAGTGATTTTTTGGGGCGGCTGGGGTGTAACCCCGTGGGTATTGTAAAATTTGGGGTTTTGGAAAATTTATAGAAAAAGGGGGTCTCCTTATATAGTGAATTGGAGCATTTGGATACCCTGGGGGTCTCCTGTTATAGTGATATGGGGCATGTGGTAAAAAAAAAACCCCCGGGAAAAAACCCTTTTTTATTGTGGAAAGGAGGATTTCTGGTATAACCTGGGGAAACTCCTTTTTTAAAATTTGTTAAATGGAGCATGTTGGTATAAAACCGGGGGGTTCCTGTATATAGTTGATAGGGGCATGCGGTTTTAACCTGGGGGTCCCCCTGTAATAGGATTAAGGGGGCATGCTTGGGATAAACCCGGGGGGTCTCCCGTAAATATTTATATTTGGGGCATGGGTGGTATTTAACCTTTGGGGGGTCTCCTGTATAAATGATAAAGGAGCATGGTGGTATAACCTGGGCCTCTTTTGTATATAGTTTTATATGGTTAAAGTGGTATAACCGGGGTCTCCTTTTTTATAGGGGATTGGAGCATGCTGGTATAAACCCGGGGAAACCTTTCCCGTATATAGTGATAAGGAGCATTGGTTTTAACCTGGGGATCTCCTGTTTATAGGGGGATAAGGGAGCATGGGTGGTTTAACCCGGGGATTCCCCCTGTATATTGTGTTTTGGGGCATGCTGGTATAACCTGGGGTCTCCCCTTTTTATAGTGATATTTGGGCATGCGGGATAACCTGGGATCCCTGTAAATAGTGAAAATGGAGCATGCTGGTTTAAAACCGGGGCCCCTTCCCTTTTTTTAGTTGGGTATGGAGCATGCTGGTATAACCTGGGGGGTCTCCCGAAATAGTGATATGGGGCATGCTGGGGATAAAACCCGGGGGAACCCTGATAAAAGTGATTTTGGAGCGTGCTGGGATTCCTGGGGGATCTCCGTTATAGTGATAAAGGAGCATTCTGGGGATAACCCGGGGATCTCCTGTTTATATGTATTTAGCATTCTGGTATAACCTGGGCCTCTCCTTTATTTTTGTGATATGGAGCCAAAGCTGGTATTTGGTTTTTTGGTTTTCCTTCTAGGATAAGGTACGTGAACCATTAAAGTTTGTCTTTCTGTGTAATTAAAGAGATCCAACTGTTCGTAAGACCCATAAGAATCGTCTGTGCCCCCTTTGAAGTGGCTTTGATGCCCGGGCACTGGGCCCGTCGTCTGATGCAGCCTCCGTGTAGACCGGGTGCGTGCCGTCGACGTGTCTCCAGTATGTCATGGTCGTCAGATAACACTGCAGATGTTCTGCAATCAGAGCTAATGACAAAATATATATTGTGGCTGCCCGAGGCTACGATTTAATGAAAGCCTCTGTATGACAGCGGATGCCGAGGTGACGCTCCCGAGATGGCAATTAAACCACGAACAAAAAGCGAGAGTGAAAAAAAAAAAGGGAAGAAAGCGGTAATACAATAAACAGCGCCATATATAGAGACTAATAGAAATATAACGAAAAGACGGCAAATGAGGCGGTTACCGTGGAGAGACAATAGTCACCGCGGCAACACCGATAAAAATATCCGGAAAACAACAGCATCTGCATTATATGTGCACATACTTGTATTATACTCCAGAGCTGCACTCACTATTCTGCTGGTGCAGTCACTGTGTACATACATTACTTCTCCTGTACTGATCCTGAGTTACATCCTGTATTATCTTCCAGAGCTGCACTCACTATTTTACTGGTGCAGTCACTATGTACATACATTACTTATCCTGTACTGATCCGAGTTACTCCTGTATTATCCTCCAGAGCTGCCACTCACTATTCTGCTGGTGGAGTCACTGTGTACATTACAAATTTCTTATCCTGTTATTATACTTCGAGCTGCCACTCACTATTCTGCTGGGGGAGTCACTGTTACAATTTCATTACTTATCCTGTATTATACTTCAGAGCTGCCTCACTATTCACTGGTGCAGTCACTGTACATACATTACTTATCCTGTACTGGGTCCTAAGTTACATCCTGTATTATACCCCCAGAGCTGCACTCCCTAATTTTGCTGGTGCAGTCACTGTACATACATTTACTTTTCCCCGTACTGATCCTGGTTACATCCTGTATTATACTCCCCGAGCTGCGCTCACTATTCTGGGTGGTGCAGTCACTGTAACATACATTACTTATCCTGTAATTTATCCCGAGTTACATCCTGTATTATCCTCCAGAGCTGCACTCACTATTCTGCTGGTGCAGTCACTGTATACAACATTTCTTTTCCTGTACTGATCCGAGTTACATCCTGTATTATCCTCCAGAGCTCGCTCACTATTCTGCTGGTGCAGTCACTGTATACATACATTACTTATCCTGTACTGATACTGAGTTAAATGCTGTGTTATCCTCCAGTAATGTATGTACCAGTGACCACCAGAAAGAGTGATCAGCTCTGGAGGATAAAACGGATGTAACTAGGATCAGTACATGAAATTGATATACACATGACTGCACCCCAGAAAGTGACACAGCCTGAGGATAATACAGGATGTAACTCAGATCAGTACAGGATAAGTAATGTATCACACAGTGACTGCACCCCAGAAAAATTAGCGCAGCTCTGGATGATAATACAGAGTAACTCAGGGTCAGTACAGATAAGTAATGTAAAGCACAAGTGACTGCACAGCAGAATAGTGAGCGCACTCTGAGGATAATACAGGATGTAACTCAAGGGTCAGTACAGCATAAGTAATGTATGTCACACAGTGACTGCACTAGCAGAATAGTGAGTGCAGCTCTGGAGGATAATACAGGCTGTAACTCAGATCAGTACAGGATAAGTAATGTAATGTACAGTGACTGCACCAGCAGAATAGTGAGCGCAGCTCTGGAGGAATCAGATGTAACTCAGGATCAGTACAGATAATATGTATGTACATGATGCAGCTCTGCAGGATTATACAGGATGTAACTCAGGGCATACAGGACAGAATGTGTAAGTACTGCACCTGCAGAATAGTGAGTGCAGCTCTGGAGGGTAATACAGGGTGTAACTCAGGAACAGTATAGATAAGTAATTTTAGTACACAGTGACTGCACTCACAGAATAGTGAGTGCAGCTCTGGAGGATAATACAGGATGTAACTCAGGGTCAGTACAGGATAAGTAATGTATGTACAGTGACTGCACCAGCAGAATAGTGAGCACAGCTCTGGAGGATAATACAGGATGCAGGGTCAGTACAGGATAAGTAATGTATGTACAGTGACTGCACCAGCAGAATAGTGAGCGCAGCTCTGGGGTATAATATAGGATGTAAACTCAGGGTCAGTACAGGATAAGTAATGTATGTACCAGTGGGCTGCACCAGCAGAATAGTGAGTGCAGCTCTGGAGGATAATACAGGATGTAACTCGGGGTCAGTACAGGGTAAGTAATGTATGTACACAGTGACTGCACCACAAATAGTGGAGTGCAGCTCTGGAGGATAATACAGGATGTAACTCGGGATCATAAAAGGATAAGTTAATGTAATGTACAATGACTGCACCAGCAGAATAGTGAGCGCAGCTCTGGAGGATAATACAGGATGTAACTGAGGATCAGTACAGGATAAGTAATGTATATACAAGTGACTGCACCAGCAAATAGTGAGTGCAGCTCTGGAGGATAATACAGGATGTAAACTGAGGGTCAGTACAGGGTAAGTAATGTATGTACAGTGACTGCACCAGCAATATGAGCGCAGCTCGGAGGATAATACAGGATTTACTCCGGATCGTACAGGATAAGTAATGTATGTACAGTGACTGCACCAGCAGAATAGTGAGCGCAGCTCTGGAGTATAATACAGGATGTAACTCAGGATCAGTACAGGATAAGTAATGTATGTACAGCTTTTCAGAACAACCTTCGGTGTTGGCGCAGGGACGGGGGGGACACTATGTATCACTTGCAGTCACGTTGTAGGATGTGGGAGAGTTGGTTCAAGGGCATCGAGTACACAGAAGTAACACTGAGCAGCAAACAAGCAGAGAGCGGGTGAGAATCCAATGAATATAATGGGTGACCAAGAGCTGAGGGACCTGCCGTGGAGTCACAAGGATTTCGGCATGGCCCTCTGGGACGTTGGAGTGAGGTTGGGAGCCTCGATGTCCCCTGCTCTCTATGGCGGCAGGGACAGACGCACCAGCTCCAACAGACTGATCTACTCCGACCTGGAGACCCTGGAAACAGAGAGGGCCCAGAACTGCGAGGACCGGATCACAGAGGCCCATGGCAGCAGGTACGTGCCTCAATAGTCCTCTCCAGGCCGCAGTTCTGCCGCTCAGTGTTCTTGGAAAGCTGGGTGACGGCTGCCATCTTGATTGTCACCTTTCCTTCTTCCTAGTTCATTGAGAGCATATGGTCTATATAAAATGCTGCCATATAGTGCCGCACAGCAATGCACTAAACAAATGGCAATACAAGTAGAGCCCATATAATAGTGCTATACAGTACAAAGACCACATAGCTGGATAACGGAGCTACATTGTGGCCAGATAATACCGCTATACAATGCTAAATACAACAATGCTATCCACTGAACTTATAGCATTACAAGCAAAGCCCATATAATACTGCTATATAGTGCAAAGACCACGTAGTTATACAATACCTGGATAACAGTGCTACATTGTGGCCAGATAATACCGCTATACAATAACAAGGCCATCTAGTGAGTTCATGACATTGTAAGCAAAGACCATATAATATTGCTATATAGTGCAAAGACCATATAATATTGCTATATAGTGCAAAGACCACATAGCTATACAATTAGGGCTGTGGAGTCGGTAAGCCAAAGCCCCGACTCCGACTCCTCAATTTCCCAAACCTCTGACTCCGACTCCTGACTCCGACTCCCGACTCCGACTCCTGACTCCCTCATACACGGCGCATGTTTAAGTGATAACTTTACTGTAGTAAAATGGTAACATCAGGCTGTTTATCACCTTATGATACAATAATCAAGCTATTTAGGTAGAACAGACACTGACAAGCAAAAGGGTAACAATGTTTTGATCTTTTGAACACTTGTGGGTAGAGTTGAAGAAAAAGCTGTATTTGTCTCCCAAGTCCAGTCTGCACCAACATTGGGAATGTGTAGAAGAGACCGGGGATCAGATATTAGTCAAGACATACTTGAATCTGATCCAGAGCCCAGAAGGATTCTGCAGCGCTGAAAACCAAAAGGTGGATTTCCCAAATACTAACAAAATAATAAAAATTAACATTTTGATTTTTTGGAGCAAAACAGTAACAATGCAGTTACAGGAAGGAATCTGCAGAACTAAGCAGATGCTAAATACTTGCAGGTCTCATTTATGTATAAGATAGGTAAGATGACTGTATATAAAATTACAATAGCCTCATGTACAAAGCTGTAGTGGATGGTGAGAGATGGAGCCTGAAAGTCACAAGTTCAAAACATTGTTACCCTTTTGCTTGTCAGTGTAAATTATATTTATTGGATACGACTTTAGAACACAAAAAAATTGTAAATATGCAAAACACTGCAGGAACCTTTGTGGAGTCTCTGAATTTGTTCTGAGAAATAGTACGCCTCCATCAGATCCTGCATACATGACCTCACATCTGATCTCATTATTTCCAGGCTAGAGAACGGCCTCTCTACACTAACTTGGTTTGGGGGCAAATCGGTGACCACAGGGGCAACATCTCTAACAATGTCAGGGTATAAAGGAATTGCCTCAGCCACAGTCAGTTCTGATGAATGGTTGCTCTTCTACTTCTTTGAGAACAGGTGAAAAATGTTGCTGAAATCTGCCCTGGGAGCAGAATCTTATCCCCTGGGGCAGCGCTTTGCCTGCTCCATGTCATCAATTACACTCCTCATGTGATGAGGCTGAAGATATGGGAGCAGCAGCAGCACCGGCCGGACCCAATTCCTCTTGCTCTTTGGATCGAACTAACTGGACCAACTCATTATATATTTTGGGAGTAGGAGTCGGTCCCTTTCATGACGACTCCCACTCCTGCAAAATAGGCACCGACTCCACGACTCCGACTCCGACTCCACCGCCCTGTATACAATACCTGGATAACAATGCTACATTGTGGCCAGATCAAAACGCTATAAAATTTTAAATAAAACAATGCTAACAGCTGAATATAAAGCATTTAAAGCATAGTCCATGTGATGCTGCTACACAGTACAAAGACCCCATAGCTATACAATACCTGGATAACAGCGCTATTTAGTGCCCACATAATGCTGTTCATGCTAAATACAGAAGCATAAAAATGACAGTGATACTACTGTCCACTACACTTTCCAATTCCCATACCATGCCCAAATATCAGGGGAGACTCATAACTAAACAATGGTGTCCTCCTAACTACCGCAATTACCGCCCCAAACCTAATTAATAGTGCTATACAGTGCTTACATAGTAGTACAGGAAACACATCACTGGGACACACTCTACGGGGGCCCTAGGCAAATAAGGCACATAGCGCCCACCATACCTACTTGCGCTCCCTTCCTGCCTGGGATGATGTGGTGCCTACGTGGCGCCAATGCCCTGATGGTTCCATACAAAGGTCATATAACATTGAATACAAGTAAAAAAAAAAAATTTGCCCCAGCGCTCAGTTCCAGTAATTTAAAGTAAATCACCACATCCAGTAAGGATTATGGTTGAAAGGTACCACTATTTCATTAAATAATAAAACTCGACGCGTTTCGCACATAGAACCTGCGCTTCATCGTGAGGTAACCTAGAACCAGTGTCGCCAGCAGAGTAAATAGAGATCAGCTCACAGAGGTCCATACAGTGAATACAAGACCGTGTCATATAGTGTCCATGTAAATGAGCGAGCTGCGACGTCTTCGGTGCCCTTTGCAGGTGTGGAGCTGCACAACCTCTGCTGTATTCACGTGTGTTCTGCTCTGTTTGCCCCACAGATTCTTCTGGTCTGGAGACGGCTCCTCTTCCCGGCGTTGTCCGCTGGTAGGAAGCCTGGTCCTGATCGTGGCACTGCTGGCTATAGGCACGGTCCTGCTGTCCCAATGTGAGTCACAGCTACTGCTACATCTGTCCATGGCTTAACCTTGCATGAGTCCGGTGCTGTCCGCCCTTGGATGTATGGGGGCACGTGGGGTTATTCATTTATGTGTGATAGGTAATGTGCAAGGACTCTATGGGGGCATGTGGGGTAATTCATTTATGTGTGATAGGTAATGTGCAAGGACTCTATGGGGGCACGTGGGGTAATTCATTTATGTGTGATAGGTAATGTGCAAGGACTCTATGGGGGCATGTGGGGTAATTCATTTATGTGTGATAGGTAATGTGCAAGGACTCTATGGGGCATGTGGGGTAATTCATTTATTTGTGATAGGTAATGTGTAAGGACTCAAATGGGGCATGTGGGGTAATTCATTTATGTGTGATAGGTAATGTGCAAGGACTCTATGGGGGCATGTGGGGTAATTCATTTATGTGTGATAGGTAATGTGTAAGGACTCTATGGGGGCATGTGGGGTAATTCATTTATGTGTGATAGGTAATGTGTAAGGACTCTATGGGGGCATGTGGGGTAATTCATTTATGTGTGATAGGTAATGTGTAAGGACTCTATGGGGGCATGTGGGGTAATTCATTTATGTGTGATGGGTAATGTCAAAGGACTCTATGGGGGCATGGGGGGTAATTCATTTATGGTGATGGATGGTAATGTGCAAGGACTCTATGTGGTCATGTGGTGTAATTCATTTATGTGTGATAGGTAATGTGCAAGGACTCTATGGGGGCACGTGGGGTAATTCATTTATGGAGCATGTGTGATAGGTAATGTGCAAGGACTCTATGGGGGCATGTGGGGTAATTCATTTATGTGTGATAGGTAATGTGCAAGGACTCTATGGGGGCATGTGGGGTAATTCATTTATGGGGTATGTGTGATAGGTAATGTGCAAGGACTCTATGGGGGCATGTGGGGTAATTCATTTATGGGGCATGTGTGATAGGTAATGTGCAAGGACTCTATGGGGGCATGTGGGGTAATTCATTTATGTGTGATAGGTAATGTGCAAGGACTCTATGGGGGCATGTGGGGTAATTCATTTATGTGGTTATAGGTAATGTGCAAGGACTCTATGGGGGCACGTGGGGTAATTCATTTATGTGTGATAGGTAATGTGCAAGGACTCTATGGGGGCATGTGGGGTAATTCATTTATGTGTGATAGGTAATGTGCAAGGACTCTATGGGGGCATGTGGGGTAATTCATTTATGGGGTATGTGTGATAGGTAATGTGTAAGGACTCTATGGGGGCATGTGGGGTAATTCATTTATGTGTGATAGGTAATGTGTAAGGACTCTATGGGGGCATGTGGGGTAATTCATTTATGTGTGATAGGTAATGTGCAAGGACTCTATGGGGGCACGTGGGGTAATTCATTTATGTGTGATAGGTAATGTGCAAGGACTCTATGGGGGCAGGTGGGGTAATTCATTTATGTGGCATGTGTGATAGGTAATGTGAAAGGACTCTCTGGTGGCATGTGGGATAATTCATTTAGGGTTTTGATAGGTAATGTGTAAGGACTCTATGGGGGCATGTGGGGTAATTCTTTTATGGCGCATGTGTTATAGGTAATGTGCAAGGACTCTATGGGGGCATGTGGGATAATTCATTTATGTGTGATAGGTAATGTGTAAGGACTCTATGGGGGCATGTGGGGTAATTCATTTATGGGGCATGTGTGATAGGTAATGTGTAAGGACTCTAGGGGGGCTTGACTTGCTTTAGGAAGGCAGTTTATCAGTTCTGGACTGGGGTGAGGGCGCCATATTGGGTCTCACCCAATTTTCCAACCACATTGTAAACTTTTTGACTCTTGTGGACCTCGTTATCTATCAGCACCAGGGCTGGGACAAGGTATTCTGGTGCCCTGGGCAAACAAGGCATAAAGTGCCCAAATGGAAAATTCAGCCCACTCCAAGCCTCCTTACGCCCCCTTTTCTGCCTGGGTTGAAGTGGCGCCCTAGGCCCTGATCAGTGCTTTGTGTTTCATGAAACTCCCAATTTTATTGAATAGCCCCATGTCTTTACCTCTAACCCTCCAGTCTTCATCTATCGGTTCCCTTACAGATCTACAGGACAACTCCCATCTAGACGCCATCTACGAACAAAGGGATAGTCTGTCCCGAAACCTGAGCCACAACATGGAGGATCTAGAGAACCTGAGGGAGCACACTCAGGTCCTGGCCAGGAACCTGTCATCATTACGGGACACCGTCTTCTCTATACGGGAACACACCTTGTCCGGGTTGTTATTGAGCCAGAATGAAACCCTAGAGGAGCTGAAGACCCAAGGTCAGCTCTACCAGACGGAGCTCCAGCAATACAGCCACCTCCAACATAAGATGGAAGACGTCCGCAGACGCTACCACATCATCCCCCAGGAGAGCCCGCTGCTGCAAAACTGCCAGCCCAAAGACCAAGGTAGTGACCCGCACCGGGCACCCTGCCCAACGACCAAGGTAGTGACCCGCTCCGGGCACCCTGCCCAAAGACCAAGGTAGTGCCCCGCTCCGGGCACCCTGCCCAAAGACCAAGGTAGTGACCCGCACCGGGCACCCTGCCCAAAGACCAAGGTAGTGACCCGCACCGGGCACCCTGCCCAACGACCAAGGTAGTGACCCGCACCGGGCACCCTGCCCAACGACCAAGGTAGTGACCCGCACCGGGCACCCTGCCCAACGACCAAGGTAGTGACCCGCACCGGGCACCCTGCCCAACGACCAAGGTAGTGACCCGCACCGGGCACCCTGCCCAAAGACCAAGGTAGTGAACCCGCACCGGGGACCCTGCCCAAAGACCAAGGTAGTGACCCGCACCGTGCACCCTGCCCAAAGACCAAGGTAGTGACCCCACCGGGCACCCTGCCCAACGACCAAGGTATTGGACCCGCTCCGGGCACCCTGCCCAACGACCAAGGTAGTGGACCCGCACCGGGCACCCTGCCCAACGACCAAGGTAGTGACCCACACCGGGCACCCTGCCCAACGACCACGTAGTGACCCGCTCCGGGCACCCTGCCCAACGACCAAGGTAGTGACCCCCGCACCGGGCCACCCTGCCCAACGCCCACGGTAGTGACCACCACCGGGCCACCCCTGCCCAAAGACCAAGGTAGTGACCCCCGCCCGGCCCCTGCCCAACGACCAAGTAGTGACCCGCTCCGGGCACCCTGCCCAAGACCAATAGTACCCGCACCGGGCCTTGCCCAAGACCAGGTAGTGAACCACACCGGGCAACCTGCCCAAAACCAAGGTAGTGACCCGCTCCGGGCACCCTGCCCAAAGACCAAAGTAGTGACCCGCTCCGGGCACCCTGCCCAAAGACCAAGGTATGACCCCACGGGCACCCTGCCCAACGACCAGGTAGTGACCCGCACCGGGCACCCTGCCCAACGACCAAGTAGTGACCGCTCCGGGCACCCTGCCCAAGACCAAGGAGTGACCCGCACCGGCACCTCTTCTCATAGTACAGGTGGACGGCATTTTCCTCCAAAAAGTATATGGAGCTCTTAAAGGGAAGGTGTCATCAGAAAATGACCTATTGCTGAACTCATGTTTTTATGTTGAACACGTTTTTAAAGATTTTTTGGCCAAGTTTCTTTAAACTTTCCATATCAAATTGAATTCTGTTAAAAAAAACCCTGCTATTCTGCAGTTTTCACTTTGGCCACTAGACCTACTAATATCGGAAACTTCTTGTTCTGTAGAGATCACTTCCCCGCAGTCTCCTCATCACAGGCAGGATTACACAGACAGGTGATACCTATATATACATAACACAGGATCCACCATTCACTATAGACTGATCCCTCCTGTTCTGTAGAGATCACTTCTCCGCAGTCTCCTCATCACAGACAGGATTACACTGACAGGTAACACCTATATATAGATAACACAGGATCCACCAGTCACTATAGGAGATGTCACAGCTCCCCCTCTCTCCTCCCTACACACTGACTTCTTCCCCGGTCACAGAGCACGCCCACAATACTCTCCTATAGAAGACAATGGGTCTGCTCCTGTTCACAGGCTCCTATGTCCATGAAGCTGCTGTAAAGCATCTCTCTAAATGCTGTTATAAGCAGCTCAGGTAAGATGGCCGCCCCCATAGTCCTATACATAAAACAGAAATAAAAAAAAATCTACAATCAGAAAATAAAAAGGGCAAAGAAGAAAGGAAGACGGATCAGGGTCTGGTTTTAATTAGTAAAAAATAATGATGACATATTCCCTTTAAATGGCGATATAGGAGGTGACGAGATTGATGCATAGAGATGTATTGCATTATTTCTCACACTGTCTGTAATTTTCGGTATCTCCCGCAGGCACCGTTTGCCCGTTTTGCTCGGCCGGGTGGCATCTGTTTGAGTCGTCCTGTTACCTGTTTTCGCCACAGATCAGGAATTGGCAGGAGAGTTTACACTGGTGCCGTAAGCAAGGGGCACACCTGGTGGTGATTGACACCCAGGAGGAGCAGGTAGGGCTTCCTAGGATAACATGGGCTGTAGACCATGAAGGTCATAGATTCTCATCGCTTACGCTTTTGGCCACTCTCTATTACGCTCTACAGGATTTCCTGCAGAAAACAGTGAAGATGTCATCTTGGATTGGCTTATCCGACCGGGATATGGAAGGGCGGTGGCAATGGGTGGATGGGACCCCCTATAACGCAACTCTAACGTAAATAGCAGGTCAAACATGGAGGCAACTGGGCATTGGTAGGAGGTGGACATCTCAGCATGACGGTTGACTTGATAGAAGTGGTGTTGTCCATAGTGGTCGATTGGTAGGGGGTGGACATCCCAGCATGAAGGTTGACTTTATAGAAGTGGTGTTGTCCATAGTGGTCGATTGGTAGGGGGTGGACATCCCAGCATGACGGATGACTTGATAGAAGTGGTGTTGTCCATAGTGGTCGATTGGTAGGGGGTGGACATCCCAGCATGACGGTTGACTTAATAGAAGTGGTGTTGTCTATAGTGGTCGATTGGTAGTGAGTGGACATCCCAGCATGACGGTTGACTTAATAGAAGTGGTGTTGTCCATAGTGGTCGATTGGTAGTGAGTGGACATCCCAGCAGGACGGTTGACTTGATAGAAGTGGTGTTGTCCATAGTGGTCGATTGGTAGTGGGTGGACATCCCAGCAGGACGGTTGACTTGATAGAAGTGGTGTTGTCCATAGTGGTCGATTGGTAGTGGGTGGACATCCCAGCAGGACGGTTGACTTGATAGAACTGGTGTTGTCCATAGTGGTCGATTGGTAGTGGGTGGACATCCCAGCAGGACGGTTGACTTGATAGAAGTGGTGTTGTCCATAGTGGTCGATTGGTAGTGGGTGGACATCCCAGCAGGACGGTTGACTTGATAGAAGTGGTGTTGTCCATAGTGGTCGATGGGTAGTGGGTGGACATCCCAGCATGACGGATGACTTGATAGAAGTGGTGTTGTCCATAGTGGTCGATTGGTAGGGGGTGGACATCCCAGCATGACGGTGTTGTCCATTGTTGATGCTCCATTAAGCTTTCTTTCTCCACGTTACCATTGCTTTTCCTTAGATTCTGGTTTCAGAAGCAGCCGGATAATTTAGGAAATGAAGACTGCGCCGTCCTCCTCCCGGGATCCAGGTGGAACGATGACAAATGCCGCAAGTTATACAGCAGCGTCTGTGAATACCGGGCTGGAGAACTCCAACTTCCTGGGGACGGTCTTCCCGATGAGTTACTCGACCCTTGAGTGGTCCCCGACCACAGATTCCCATAGACATTAGGCAGTCCAATATGGTGGCACCTGCCAACCATTGAGGGTCTATGGTCCAACGATGAGGTTGGACTGTCTGAAGACCATGACCTGTTACACGTCATCTGTCTACATTATCAGACTTGGCAAAATTCTGTTAACCTAATAAATTCAATCTTTGCCCAGCTATGGGTGACCGAGTAGTATCTCTGCCATGTCGTGTCCAACTTTGTGTCATGTGTTGGAGAAGTAATCAAGATGGAGGCTTTAAAGGGGGTGCGTAATCAGAAAATGACCTATTGGTTAACTCCTGTTTTTATGTTAAACATGTTTTTTTAAGAATTTTTGGCAGTCTCCTCTTGGTTCTGATTGGTTTCTATGGGCTCTGATTGGTTGCTATGAGCTCTGATTGGTTGCTATGAGTTCTGATTGGTTGCTATCATTTCTGATTGGTTGCTATGGGCTCTGATTGGTTGCTATCAGCTCTGAGTGGTTGCTATGAGTTCTGACTGATTGCTATGAGCTCTGATTGGTTGCTATGAGCTCTGATTGGTTGCTATGGCCTCTGATTGGTTGCTATGGGCTCTGATTGGCCGCTATGACCTCTGATTGGTTTCTATGGGCTCTGATTGGTTGCCATGAGCTTTGATTGGTCGCTATGGGCTCTGATTGGTTGTTATGGACTTTGACTGGTTGCTATGAGCTCTGATTGGTTGTTATGGACTTTGACTGGTTGCTATGTCCTCTGATTGGTTTCTATGGGCTCTGATTGGTCGCTATGGTCTCTGATTGGTTGCTATGGGCTCTAATTGGTTGCTATGAGCTCTGATTGGTCGCTATGGTCTCTGATTGGTTGCTATGAGCTCTGATTGGTTGCTATGGGCTCTGACTGGTTGCTATGGGCTCTTATTAGATGCTATGGGCTCTGATTGATTGCTATGGGCTCCGATTGGTTGCTATGTGCTCCAATTGGTTGTTATGGACTTTGACTGGTTGCTATGTCCTCTGATTGGTGGCAATGGGTTCTGATTGGTCGCTATGGTCTCTGATTGGTTGCTATGGGCTCTGATTTGTTGCTATGGTCTCTGATTGGTCGCTATGGTCTCTGATTGGTTGCTATGAGCTCTGATTGGTTTTTATGAGCTCTGATTGGTTGCTATGACTTATGATTGGTCACTATGGGCGCTGATTGGTTGCTATGAGCTCTGATTGGTTACTATGAGTGTGGTTGCTATGGGCTCTGATTGGTTGCTATGTTCGCTGACTGGTTGCTATGACTTCGGATTGGTTGCTATGAGCTCTGATTGGTCACTATGGGCGCTGATTGGTTGCTATGAGCTCTGATTGGTTGCTATGATTCTGGTTGCTATGGGCTCTAATTGGTTACTACGAGGTCTGATTGGTCGCTATAAGCTCTGATTGGTCACTACGGGCTCTGATTGGTTGCTACGAGGTCTGACTGGTTGCTATGGGCTCTGATTGCTTGCTATAGGCTCTGATTGGTTGCTATAGGCAACAAAGACAGCCTTACTGCGAGACAGTTTTCATACATAAGGGCCTATGTGCTCTATGTAGACAGGGGCCCCTTGGGTTCCCTTTTTGAAGCCATATTGCCCAGTAGGATGTCCACCATGATGTGTAAGATGGCTCCCTCTTGTTAATGGGATACTGGGAGTAGTGCTTCACTTTTTGGAAGATTATGATGACTAATTGGCCATTAAATGAGCAGAATTTAAAGTTCTAAACAAAAATGAATGGGCAATAACGAGCCTAATGTATCTCGTGGAGGTCAGTGGTGGAACGAGCTACCTGCCAGGTGAGGGCACATCTCCGGGACGGCCGGGTGATTGTCATTAGCAGGAACACATCAATTAGCGCTCGTCAGATCCGTGGGCTCGTCCCCTCTTTCATGTCTCTCTGCTTTAAGTTCTTTTTAATGTCAGGACATGGCAAATGCCTTGGGATTGGTGATCGTTGGGATTTTAATATAAATTAGCAAATTATTTCCATGTTAATAGACACCAAGCCGCCCACTCCTCTATACCCCAGGTGCTGTAATCAGATTTAAAATGAAACGACGCCCCCGTGCAAAACAGACTCATTTGCATAATTAACGGCTGCCGGCAGCTAATGAGAGAGTGATTATTGGGAAGGAGAGATACTAGATGAGAGGCTCGTCACCGGGATGCGCGTTAGGGAGGACATCCGTCCACCTGCAATTGTGCACGTCAGCCCGAAGAGCTAAAGATGGTGGGAAGAGTAGTGAGAATAATGGCGTAGCGTCGGGCGTCTGAGGTCTCCAGCGGAGCTCATCCACTATAACTCCCATCCTCCTCCACCGCCATTATTCTGCTCCGGTTTCCTGTTATTGCTTGACAATTCTCAATGACTATGCTCATATGGCACAAGAGCTCTCCAACTCCAAGTCTACAAGGCTCATCGAGCAGCTCAAGTCCTAACTTGGTCCTATCTCTAGGCTTCAGATCTGTCTTACTTGACTTGTCTCAGTCATTTGTTGTTCACTGCTCAATCTACTACGTCATCGACTCCATCCTCCTGCTCTACCATTCTTATCTATGTTCTTCAACTCCCATCTTCCTGCCCTACCACGTTCAGATACATGTTCTTCAACTCCCATCCTCCCGCTCTACCACCATCAGATACATGTTCTACAACTTCAATCCTCCTGCTCTACCACCATCAGATACATGTTCTACAACTTCAATCCTCCTGCTCTACCACCATCAGATACATGTTCTACAACTTCATCCTCCTGCTCTACCACCATCAGATACATGTTCTACAACTCCCATCCTACTGCTCTACCACCATCAGATACATGTTCTACAACTACCATCCTCCTACTCTACAACCATCAGATACATGTTCTACAATTCCCATCCTTCTACCCTACCACCATCAGATACATGTTATACAACTTCCATCCTCTCGCTCTACCACCATCAGATGCATGTTTTACAACTCCCATCCTCCCGCTCTACTGCCATCAGATACATGTTCTACAACTCCCATCCTCATGCTCTACCACCATCAGATACATGTTCTACAACTCCCATCGTAATGCTCTACCACCATCAGATACATGTTCTACAACTCCCATCTTCATGCTCTACCACCATCAGATACATGTTCTTCAACTTCCATCCTCCTGCTCTACCACCATCAGATACATGTTCTACAACTTCCATCCTTCTACTCTACCACCATCAGATACATGTTCTACAACTTACATCCTCCTGCTCTACCACCATCAGTTACATGTTCTACAACTCCATTCGTACATGCTCTACCACCATCGGATACATGTTCTACAACTCCCATCCTTCTACTTTACCACCATCAGATACATGTTCTACAACTTCCATCCTCCCGCTCTACCACCATCAGATACATGTCCTACAACTCCCATCCTCCCGCCCTACCACCATCAGATACATGTTCTACAACTTCCATCCTCCTGCTCTACCACCATCAGATACATGTTCTACAACTCTCATCCTCCTGCTCTGCCACCATCAGATACATGTTCTACAACTCTCATCCTCCTGCTCTACCACCATCAGATACATGTTCTACAGCTCTCATCCTCATGCCTTCACCCCCAATTACATGTTCTAAAATTCTTTGACCCCCATAAATACAGTCCTACAACTCCCCCCCCTCCCGCCCTCCCACATCAGTACATGTTCTAAATTTTCCATCCTCTCGTCTACCACCATCAATACATTTTTTACAACGTCCATCCTCCTCTCTCCCACCACAGATACATGTTCTACAACTTCACCCCCTGCTCTGCCACCATCAATCTGTTCTAAAACTTCATCCTCCTGCCTACACCATCAATACATTTTTTACAGCTCTCCCCTCATGTTTTTCCAATTACCTGTTCTAAAATTCATGACTCCAATGGTAGGCCCCAGGAAACAACTATATTAGTGGGCCTCAAGAATAATCTTCCCTGGTGAGCCCCAATAATCAACTCCGCCGGTGGGCCCTGAGAATGAACAACACTGGTGAGCCCCGAGAATCAACTCCACTGGTGGGCCCCAAGAATCATCTCCACTGGGTGGGCCCCAAGAATCATCTCCAGTGGTGGCCCCAAGAATCATCTCCACTGGTGGCCCCAAGAATCACCTCCACTGTGGCCCCAAGAATCATCTCCAATGGTGGATCCCAAGAATCACCTCCACTGGTGGCCCCAGAATAAACTCTATGGTGGCCCTAAGAATCATCTCCACTGGTGAGGCCCAAGAATAATCTCCACTGGTGGGGCCCAAGAGTCATCTCCACTGGTGGGCCCAAGAATCACTCCACTGGGGGGCCCCAAGAATTTCCCCAAAACAACTCCACTGGTGGCCCAAGAATCAACTCCACTGGTGGTCCCAAGAATCAACTCCACTGGTGGGCCCCAAGAATCATCTCCACTGGTGGCCCCAAGAATCAACTCCACTGGTGGCCCCAAGAATCAACTCCACTGGTGGACCCTAAGAAACAACACCACTGGTGGGCCCCAGTAATCATCTCCACTGGTGGGCCCAAGAATCATCTCCAGTGGTGGCCCCCAATGATCATCTCCCCTGGTGGGCCCAAGAATCACCTCCACTGGTGGCCCCAAGAATCATCTCTAATGGTGGGTCCCAAGAATCACCTCCACTGGTGAGCCCCAAGAATAAACTCCACTGGTGGCCCTAAGAATCATCTCCACTGGTGGGCCCAAGAATCATCTCCACTGGTGGGCCCAAAGAATCACCTCCACTGGTGGCCCAAAGAATCAACTCCACTGGTGGCCCCAAGAATCAACTCCACTGGTGGGCCCCAAGAATCATCTCCACTGGTGGCCCCAAGAATCAACTCCACTGGTGGCCCCAAGAATCATCTCCACTGGTGGGCCCAAGAATCAACTCCACTGGTGGCCCCAAGAATCATCTCCACTGGTGGCCCCAAGAATCACCACCCCTGGTGGCCCCAATAATCATCTCCAATGGTGGGTCCCAATAATCAACTCCCCTGGTGCGCCCCACTAACAAAGTCACCTGTTGGCCCTTAGAATCATCTCCACTGGTGGGCATAAGAATCATCTCCACTGGTGGCCCTAAGAATCATCTCCACTGGTGGGCCCAAGAATCAACTCCACTGGTGGGCCGCAAGAATCAACTCCACTGGTGGACCCTAAGAAACAACACCACTCGTGGGCCCCAAGAATGAACTTCAATGGTGGGACCCAAAAATCACCTCCACTGGTGGTCCCAAGAATCAACTCCACTGGTGGACCCTAAGAAACAACACCACTGGTGGGCCCCAGTAATCATCTCCACTGGTGAGCCCCAAGAATCATCTTCACTGGTGGCCCCAAGAATCAACTCCACTGGTGGGCCCCAAGAATCTACGGGGCCCAGTACTATGGTGGCCCAAGAATCATCTCCACTAGTGGGCCCCAAGAATCATCTCCACTGGTGGCCCCAAGAATCAACTCCACTGGTTGGCCCCAAGAATCAACTCCACTGGTGGCCCCAAGAATAAACTCCACTACGCCACTGGTGGCCACAAGCTCCATCTGCACTGGTGGACCCAAGAATCAACTCCACTGGTGGACCCCAGTTGCCCCAGTCAACCAACAGGTCTAAATTTCATTGTTCTCCCGTTGTCGCACTCTACAACTCTTATCTATCTTTGACAACCCTCAACTTATTGCTACATCTTCATTATCCACCGCTTGAGTTCCAATGTTTTTTGGGTTCTTTTTTAACTTCTTTACAACTTAGAGGTCTACAGTTCCTTGTCCTCTGCTCTACAACTCTCATCCTCTCACATACACCTTCCACCACTTTTGACCCATACAACTCTCATCCTCTCACATACACCTTCCACCACTTTTGACCCATCCAACTCTCATCCTCTCACATACACCTTCCACCACGTTTGACCCCTACAACTCTCATCCTCTCACATACACCTTCCACCACTTTTGACCCATACAACTCTATCCTCTCACATACACCTTCCACCACTTTTGACCCATACAACTCTCATCCTCTCACATACACCTTCCACCACTTTTGACCACCTTCTCAGTCTCTCTTATTCATGGTTTACAATTCTCCGGTCTCTACAGCCCTCATCCTCCTTCTCTACTGTGTCTCTCACAACGACCAGTTCCAGAATCCTTGATCTTCTTCGGTTTTGGAACCAGCGAGTCTTCTGCTCCACAAACAATGGAAAATGTGATCTGAAAATAAAAACTGCTGAATTATGAGGCGCAAATTAGCGAGTGTCACTGAGGTCTCTTTAGTGGCCCAGTTGCCCCTTGTGTCAGTCTTCGCTGGATTTTGGGACTTGGCAGCCGGAGTACAAGAGAAATGTTGGTGGAATTCATTAGGAAGTCCTTTCCCTCCAAGTATTATAAAATTCAGAGTTTATGAATCCTCCGGGGGGCGATTGCGCTAACGACTTAATTTACAGAGATGGCACTTCTGACGGTCGCTGCATCTACAGTAGGTTACTCCGTGAGTCTTCAAAGGGAGGGAAATAAATGAATAGAAAATAAAGGAAGGAAATAAATGGAAGGAAGAAAGTGGGGAATGAAGGAAAGAAAGGAAGAAAGTGGGGAAGGAAGGAAGAATTTGAGGAAAACAAAGAAAGGAAGGAAAAAAGTGAGGAAAAGGATGGAAGAAAGTGGGGAATGAAGGTAGAGAGGGTGAAAGTGGGGGAAAAAAGAAAGGAAGGAAAAAGGGGAGGAAAAGGAGGGAAGAAAGTGGGGAATGAAGGAAGAAATGAAGAAAGTAGAGAAAACAAAAATTGGATAAAACGAAGAAAGGAAGGAAAAAATTAGAAAAAGGAAGGAAGAAAGTTATAAATGAAGGAAGAAAGTGAGGAAAAGAAGTAAAGGAATGAAGAAAGTGAGGAATGAAGGAAGAGAGTAAAGGAAAGAAAGGGAAATAAAAAACTAGGAAAAGATGGGGAGAAAGTAGGAAAGGAAGGAAGAAAATGAGGAAAAGAAGAAAAGGAAGGAAAAGTGGTAAAGGAAGGAAGAAAGTGGATAAAACAAAGAAAGGAAGGGAAAAATTAGAAAAAGGAAGGAAGAAGGTGAGGAAAAGGAGGGAAGAAAGTGGGAATGAAGGAAGAAAGTAGAGAAAATATAGAAAGGAAGGGAAAACATTTGGAAAAGATGGGAGTGAAAGTAGGAAAGGAAGGAAGAAAAATGAGGAAAGAAGACAAGGAAAGAAAGTGTTAAAGTAAAGACGAAAGTGGATAAAACAGAAAAAAAGGAAGGAATAAAGTGAGAGAAATAAGGGAAGAAAGTGAGAAATGAAGGAAGAAAGTGAGGAAAAGATAAAGAAACTGAGGAAAAGAAGGAAAGGAAGGAAGAAAGTGAGGAATGAAGGAAGACATTTAGGAAAAGAAAAAAGGAAGGAAATGAAGAAATAAAGTATAATAGAAAGGAAACAAGGCTGGATAGAATGGAAGCATAAAAATGAAGGAAGGATAAGAAAGAAGTTAGAAAGTAAAAAAAAAAAAGAGTAGAGAAAAGGTATTAAATGGAAGGAAAATATTAATTAAGGAGAGAAGGAAAGAGGGAAAAACTCGGGAAGAGGATGGTGAGAAAATAAGAAAGGGAGAGACAACAAACAAAAAAGAAGGGAACGAGGAAAGAGAAAAGGAAATGATGAACAGGAAGGAGGTGTGAGGTTGGACTCAAGAACTGGAAATGATGAGAAAGCAAAAGAAAGGAAAAGAATGAAGGAGAGGAAGCCCAAACAGAATGAGGGAAGAAAGAAAATGAAACAGCAAAAGAAAGGAAGGAAGGAAGAGTGAACATGAAATATTTATATGGCTAGAAAGGAATGACAGGAAGTAGGGAGGAAGGAAAAGGAATATAAGGAAGGAAAAGATGGAGGGAGAGAAGGAAGGACAAGAACTGGAAGGAAGGAAAGGAGGATGTGAAGGAAGGAGGTCATTCGGGACAGAGGGACGTTAGATCGGAACCTTCCTGCTTTGTACTTTTGCACTGGGTAAATTTTCGGCCATTTGGGCGATTATGTCCGACATTGGCTACATGACCTGGATCTGGATTACAGGAACTTCCGTGTACTGGGGCAATGTTGCAGGAGGGCGCAGGCTGTGGATTACGTCGCCTCTTACGTCTCGGGTTTGTTGACTGCGGGGCGGAATGTAAATAATAAAAAAAACCTAAGCCCCAACCCTTCCGCCCCTCCGCTCCCCTCCCGCACGGCGAGGCTGCCAGTTTGCAATCATAACACCAGAGGAGAGGAATCAATGAAATCTATCTCCCTGTTTTGCACCTACCCCGCTGGGCGAGAGGGGGGCGACTTGGCATTTCCAAAGTAGACACTTTGCAGCTCTGTGAGCGCAGAAAGGCCCGCTGCTCGCCCCGTCCTCTCCTCCTTGCCCTTCCGTCTTGCAAAGGTTCGTAATTGCCTCTCAATTGTTCAACTCAATTAAAGCCAAATAGGCGCTGCCAGGCGGGCGACTCAGGCCGCACCATAAGCACTCAGTCCCAGGGACCTTGCGAGAGGGTAGGTCGGGTAAGAGGGCCGGATGGCATTTTCAATTACTAGTAAATTTAGTGCAATTTGGCCTTTTTTCTGAGGCTGCCCCATGCTGGGAATGAAATAGGAGCCTGAATCTGCAAACTTGTACTGCTGCTAGATGCAGGAGGAGCGGGTAAGGGGGGGGGAGGCAGGGGTATCACAGACCTAAATGGAAGTAACCCTTACACTGCTGGCACAGATATCGTCGCCAGGCGGCTACACACGTGGCGCAGGCTGGAGGAAGCCATCTTGGCTTAATAGAATTGACGGGCGCTTTTGGTCTATTTTGGGGCAGAAATGAGCAAAATCTGGGTTATTTCGTTTAGAGAAAAGGCGGCTTTGGGGACATAATAAATAGGTATAATATATCAGGGGTCAATATAGAGATCTCTCCCAAAATCTATTTATACCCAAGACTATATCGAAACCAAGGGGGCGTCCTCTACGTCTAGAGGTTAGAAGGTTAATAAAAAAAAATAGAAGGGATTCTTTACTGTAAGAGCAGTCAGACTATGGAAGGCTCTGCCAGAGGAAGGGGTCAGTATAGAGATCTCTCCCAAGATTTATTTATACCCAAGACTATATCGAAACCAAGGGAGTGTTCTCTATGTCTAAAGGAAAGAAGGTTTCTATATACACATAGAAGGGATTCTTTACTGTAAGAGCAGTCAGACTATGGAAGGCTCTGCCAGAGGAAGGGGTCAGTATAGAGACCCCCAAAATTTACCCGATGGTAT
>JAODAL010031303.1:0-48629 GCA_025379985.1 Phyllomedusa bahiana
CGCATGATCTGGAAATTTCGATCACCATAAAAACCTTGCCGATTTCAACTTTGTCGATAAAAATCGCTCAACACTACTCAGTATGCGAAGATATTTAACAAGATCTAAATACTCACTACAATGATTGGTCTTAGCGTGGTCATTGTGAAACTGTGATGTGACGCTGCTGTACCACTCATTTTTAATTAGCTTATTAAGCAGCTGCATGGATTTGCAGGTGAACATCCACTTAATCGTGCTTCCATTCATTCAATGTTTATCAGTGTTCACTGTTTCTTAATGGCCACAAAACTTTGCGGGTTCAAAAACAAATCCATACAGCCACTTATTAAGCTAATTAAAAAATCACCGGTACTGGGTGCCACAGTGACTGCACTGAAACTGCTCTGTGTATTCCTACCCTAAATCCTAAATAAAGTGGCCGCAGAGTGTGACCTGAAAAAATAGACTGGAGAAAAATTGCCCCCTTAGAAAATGAAACCACTGCATTTGTATGGGAACTACAGGTCTGTCTCTACTTAAGAAGGAAGAGTCTGATGGATGTAAAGCACCAATTAACAGAGCTATATACAGTCAATAATTAGCATGCACATACCATTTCCCTTTATAGTTGCTAAAGTAAGTGAACACTTAAACAGTTGTACTATTCATGTCTTCAACTGAGTAATCATCCATAATTCATGAAGAAAAAGTAACCCAACCAACGAACTGCATAACCTATAGATACCTCTGTAGCAGCAGTCACCTCCATTTAATAGTTCACTGAAGCTGCAAATAAGATTTTTACATTGAATTTTGGACCATTTGCACCTGTAAATATGTTCAATAGTGTTGTCCGAAAAAGTTACACCTTTGTCTCATCTGTCCATAGAGTATTTTCCATAAGCAATACCGAACTTCCAGGTGATGTAAAGCAAAGATAAAACAGGCTGCAATGTTTTTTTAGACAACAAAGGGCTCCTCGTAGTGTCCTTCCACTAACACTATTCTTATTTCATGTTTTTCTAATAGTCGACATAGAGATTTTGCAGTTTTTAGAGTTTCCTGAAGGTATTTTGATGTTAACCTTGGGTACTTTCTTACCTGTTTCAGAATTGTCTATTGTGCTCTAAACACAATTTTTCTAATCTAAATTGATGTTAACCCAGGTTCTTAGTAATGCTTTTGTAGTTATTTTCAGCATAATGCTTCTTTGTAACACATGTTCTTAGAACTTCTGGAAGTTGTTTTTATTGAGGCATAGTTCACATTAACCAATATTTTTGCAAAGAACAGATTTGTCAGGAACCAGACTTTGTGTGCCTTTATTTAGAGGGCTAAACACCAGTAAAACCCACACTTCCAATCTCACACCCGTAACTGAAATAATTTTTGCCAATTAGCTTTTCGAGAAGGCATTGATGTCACAGGCAGGAAGTCGTGAGTTCGGTAAATGGCCACTCCAAGGAGCGGAGTCTAAGGAGCCCCAGTTCTTCACCCTCAAACCCTGCAAGGGAGCTTAGACTCCATTGCAGGGAACTCCCAGGTGCAGGTGATGTACAGAAGAAACATGTAGAGGCATAGTTGGGTTATAAGCATAAGGTCCAGCTAGGGAAAGTTCATTTGTAAATGAGTCAGTAGTATCCAAAGGTCAAAAGCTGATAAGACAAACAGAATAGCTTGCTAAATGCTAAACACACCAACAAACTGGCGAGAGGTGCTCCTTTACATATCCACGGGTGGCACTGGATAGGTTTAGGGAAACCAAGGGAAATTAGGTCTTTTTAGGAGTGTTTATTAAGTTTTGGCACCATAGGGTGTCTCCAAACTGTAATGGCACCTACAGAATATCCTAATGAAAAAGAGACCCCAAAATCCAGTAGGTGCCCCATCTTTTCTAAGGTTTCTGATTGAGTCAAATAGTGCACTATAGCCTCATATGGGATATTTTTTAAAACAGCAGAATCTGGTGAATCGATATTGAGTTGCATTTTGTGTGTTCTAATAAATAATGAAAAATTTAAAATCTGCAAAAAAAAAGTAAAATTTTGAAATGTTTGCTTTAATTTCCGTGAAACACTAAGAGGGTTAACACACTTACTAAATGGTGTTTTAAATACTTTCAGCAGTGCAGTTTATTAGAGGGAGTAATTTATGGGGATGTCTGACATATAAGCCTCTCAATGCCACGTCCAAGCTGGACTGATCTATAAAAAAAATTTGTGTTGAAAATTTTCCTTGAAAATATGAAAAAAATTGCTACTCAATTTTAAAGCACCCCAATGTTGTAAAAATATGGTAGATGTTAGATATAAACTATTGTGTGTGGTTAAGTTATCTATCTTACACACAGATTTTTGAAGTTTGAAAAGTTTGGCAAATTTTTCAAAATTGTCACAACATTTTCAGAAATAAACATGGACTGTATTGAACAAAATGTATTACTCACTTAAAACACAATGGGCTTATGCATGAAAACTGTCTAGAATTAAGAATCTTTGTTGCCCATGAAAACCAAATAGAGCTCAGATTTAATTTCATGTTCTGGCCTGAAAAAATAAAAGCTGAGCTCTGATTGGTTGCTTTGGGCAACAAAGACAATCTTACTGCTAGATGGTTTTCATACATAAGGCCCAAAGCATCACAAGAAAAATATCTCTGAATCGCATAGATAGGAAAAAAAAAAACATTAAAAAGTTATTCCCACAAATGATTAAAATCACAAATTCAGATCATTGTTGTGTTTGAGGTTAAAAATTTCTATTATTGTTATGTTTTAAACTTACCTTTGAAACATTTCACATTATCTGCCATACTAGAACTGTGTTAATTAAAAAAAAAACTGTAAATATTGAGGTATTAGAAAACTTTGGAACATTAGTATATATAACAATGACCTGTGTTTGAAATACAAATCTAATGTGATGTGTTTTACTGTACTTTAGTGTAAATTGCTTTAACAATGGCAAAAGCAATATATTGGTCATTCACTAATGTATAATTGACTCTACTTAGTAAGAAGATCGAGGTTGTGTTGTCCTCCTGATAGCCCTAAAGGTACTAAGGGTGACAAGTAGTCTGGCGTCCTTTCAGCCTAAAAACTGGCACAGCCCTGTGTGCTCGATGTATGAGCAGGTGCACTCCAAAATTAGGTGCATTGTAAAGTGCCCGCTGCATTTTTTAATGCACCTAAGATGCGGGGGCGTTCTGGAGGCGTGTCGCATTGCAACCATAGTATTCTACACATTTATGACTTTAGTACGGCAAAACCAGGCACATTACTGCTGGAAAAGGTAGACCACTTTAAAAGTGGTTTACTTGAGCCTGAATTGTCACTTTGTATCTAGAAAGCGCTAAATCTATGACCCGCATTAGAACAGGTTCATAGATTAAGGCGCATTCTAAGCTACTAATGCGAGCAATAAAATTGGCACTTGGGCACCAAAAATTATACATGTCTTCCTAAAAGTCACTTGTAACCAGGTGAAATACTTAAGTAAGACATGCAGATTTTTCCTTTTAGGCACCCAAACTTGTGTTCCAATTGGGAAATAATGCTATTTTTGCATTCTAAATTGACATTTATACAACTATTTCCAACAAGCGTATTGGTATAAAGAGCACAAACTTCTTTGATGTGCATTCTGAAGTGACAGGTAGTTAGAAATGATGAGCTAATCCATCACAAGTTTTACCAGGTCCTTTTTTGTGTTATTTTTGAATTCATATAGGAAATACTGTATTCTCTATATCTATCAAGTTGTCAATAATGATGACTATTATTATAATGAGTAATATGTTTAACCCCTTCCTGACAGCTGGTTATAATAATTTGGTTAGTTGTTTTTTTCCTCTCTGCCTTCTAATTACTTTTTATTTTTCCATCTATATAGACATAAGAGGGCTTTTATTTTGCAGGACAAGATGTACTTTGTGATGGTGTCATTGAAAGTACCATAGACTATACTGGGAAACCACAAAAAATTTATAATTGGGGTGGAATGTGAAAAAAACATACTTTTCCATGTTTGCGGGGGGTTTATTTTTACAGCATTCACTCTTTGATATAAATTGTGTTATCTGTATTCTGCATGTTGATATGATTTTGGCAATACCAAATATGTACAGTTTTTGTTATGTTTTATTACTGTGAGAAAAAAGCCAAACATTTTCTATTTCTATTTTTTTTTGTACTAACACCCATGAGTGATGGTGGTTTTATTGCAGGCTGAAGTGTACTTTTGGTATCGTTTTTGGATCGATGCGACTTTTAATCACTTTTTCTTCTAATTATTAGGGGACATGAAATGACCAACAAAAATGCAATATTGGCGTTTGGATTTTTTTTCTTCTACAGTGTTCAGCATACAAGATAAATAATGTTAAATTTTAATGGATTGAACTTTTACAGATGCAGTGATACTAATTATGTGTAACATATTTATTATTTTCAATTTTTTACTTGTAAATATTTAACTTTTTTAAAATGCTTTTAAACATTTTTCTCAACTTTAACTTTGAGTCCCTCTAGGGTACTTGACCACTATTAGTACACCCTTCTGCTGACCAGTGCGTACTTTCAACAGTGGTACGACCCGGCCTCCTATTCAGCTCAGTAATTTGTCGAGTTATCATAGCACTCAACAAGTGCTATGATTTTACCGTATTTGCAGGGTGTACTTCAGGCGCATTGCAGCGCAATTACATGCCAAAGTACACTGTCCAAATATGTTGTGTGAACATACCCTAAGGCCTCGTTCACACGGCTTATTTCTCCGCAGATTGGCGCCGTACTGCGCGCCGGATTTCCGCTGCAGTACGGCGCCAATCCGTCGGAGTAATTACGGTAATCCACTGCTCTCATAGAGAACAGTGGATTCCGTCGCTCCTCCCCGCTCGGCGAATCCGCCGCGGGGGGGAGAAAGTGACATGAACATTATTTACGGTGCTTACGCGCCGTAAACAATGCATTGTCTATGGGGCCGGGGAGCGGCGCCCCTGCCGCGTTCCGGCGCCGCCCCCGTCCCGCCCCGTATTCGCGCCGGATTTGTGAGCGGCCACCGGCTCACAAATCCGTCGGGAATAACCCGTGTGAACACGGCCTAAGGGAAATGTAAGTAAAACTAGACATGTCAGAAGAGTTAACAGCCACACACTTTGCTGTGAAGGAGCTTTAAAGGTCACATATTTTTCTTACTACCTTTCATTAAAAATGTAATATCATTGCTTCTAATGTGTTTTGCTTTGTATTTTAATTAAACAAAAATCTTCACCAGATAGATTATTATTAATAAAGCATTACAAATAAAACTGAGTTTTCTGTCAGGTTATTACATCTAAAACAAATAGAATGAATCACTGGGTAAGACAAAAAACATAGAAATCTTGCTTCCTCTCGATACAGCAGATACCCCTTAATATGAATATAGGGCGACATGTATGAATGGGGTTGCGGCAGTTATCTGGCGTCAAAAGCTGTAGTAGACTTATTCTATAGATGTATGAACAGTCGTATTCCAAATTTTGGCGTGATAAGCGTCTGCGCGACACTTTTTAATGTGCTAAAGGTTTGGGTCGTTCTGGCGGCATGTTGCACCACATTCGTGGAATTTGACACATTTATGATTCTTTGATGCCAAACCTAGATGCATAACCGTTAGAACAGCCAGACCAAGTTAAAGGTGGTGTGCCTGAGCCTGATTTGTCATATTGGCACTACAATGCGTCTGTATGCATGACCTGCAGAAGAACAGGTTCATACATTCTGGCATATTCTATACTGCCTTAAAGCTATTTAGAACTGGCCTGTCAGTGCCAATGTTCACACATGTCGCCCATAGTCTTACATTCATTAGATAGAATGTCTGGCTTTTATATGGTATATATGTGTACATAGTAACCCAATTAGCCCTAAGCTGCCATCTCTCGATACTTAATGTTCTAATATTTTATGGTGCTGCAACCTCTTTTTCTTTAATTTACTTTGGTTGTTCATCTCTAAACGTAAATAATCACAAGAGTAACTGTGTCCATGTCCTAAATCTAGAAAAAGCTTGAGCACAGTTAAAGGTCTCAAAAGTAGGTCAGCCTCTATAAATATTGTTGAAACCAAATTTCAGTCCTGCACAACTCAAGTACACATGAAGATTTAGGTGATGTCAGACAAACCTCAATTATTCCATTCCTTCAGTCTTGATTGAATTCTAACAGAAATGACACAGTGTAAAACATGGATCACAGTTGGTAATAGTTCTGATGCCACTTTCTAGCTCCATACTGCCACAATCCTTATAAAAGTATAAAATAGATACCAGCCGTAAATTATGAATTATCATGGCTATATTGTTCCTCAACAAATGGATCGAATATATTCATAAGATCACAAGAATTAAAACTACATGTAGGCTAAGATCAAAGCCATGCCATGCAAGTCATCTAAAGCTTCTACTCTGGCATGACCTCTGTCATAATGTGTTTTATTATATGCCTAACCAATTTCTTAGGAGAAAGTAATATGATTCAGCACTCCAAAATAGTTTGAAGGGTGTAGTTTAAAATACAAATCCAGAAATGTACGTGTTACTTCACTCAGTATCAAATATTTATTAACAGTAATTTTTTTTTTTAACATTAATTTATCATAAAAATTGCCGTCTCTTGTTCAGGTGTTGTAACATGTACATATACATTCTATATACATAGATGACAAATCTATGTTTAACAAATAACATACACAATCTATATTTTTCCTGATGTTTCAGTACAACTGGGACCTTTTTTCAACAATAGATACATAAAGGAATCTACAAAAAACAACAATAATTTATTAATATTAGTAATATAAGTATTTAAGACAACACCATGTAATAGGATTAAAAGAATATCATACTCTAGAGAAAAAGGAGAAATAAAGAAAATCTCAAGGAAATATAAAAAAACAGAATTAGTATAAATAATAAAGGAGGCAAGAAATAAAAATATTAGAAGACCACAATTCAGTCAATTAAGTTACAATATAAATATATACCCATATACTGTATACATATATGCAAAAATTAAAAAAAAATTAAAAATGACATTATTCATGAGAGAATGTATGACATGATCATGTATGGAATGCCCTATTGGAAAAACGTTGAAAATGTTAACAAAACATCCTATAAATCAGTGTAACTTTGCATTACATTTATACAGCACGATAAACAGTATAACACAAAAGTGCGTACACATTTTTGTAAATATTGTATTATATCTTTTCATGGGACAACACTGAAGATATGACATTTTGATACAATGTAAAGTAGTTAGTGTACAGCTTGTATAACAGTGGTAATTTGGTGTGCCCTAAAAATAACTCAGCCATCAATGTATAAGTCGCTGGCAAAAGTGAGTACACCCTGAACGGCGAGCAGCATGAAATAGCTGCAGGTTACCTGATCCTAAACCTGTGTGTTTTACTCCCGAAATGCTGCGGCGTTAACGGGTAATACAACCAGTGAAGTTGTGTGGGTAGATGCGTCCAATATGAGGCTTTTCCCTGCCCCCCTCAGATTGACTGACAGCTCTCTCCCTATAGACAAATGGGAGAGAGCTGTCAGTCAACCTGAGGGGTCAGAGAGAAGCCGCACATTGCACCGACACAGCGGCTTCTCCCCACAACTGTTTTGCCTGGGAACGCCGCAACATTTCGGGGTAAAACACATAAGGTTAGGATTGAGTAACCTGCAGATATTTCATGCTGCCCACCGTTCAGGCAGTATAAAGTAGATCACAGGTTCCCTTTAAACATTTAATATTAATCTCTTCTCAACATATGACATACATCTACATCATCATATTGGGTAGTAAGTATAGAGCAGCCAATATTATACATGAGAGGTCCGGCTATTTACTACTGCTGGCACCTACCACCAGCAGCCTGAATGGAGATACATCCGATCCCTGTCATTTAGGCACTTGGAATCTGTGGTGATGGAAGGACTCTGTCACCCATTCATTCAATTGCAGCATGACAAAATAATGGCATGGAAGCTGAAGACCTGATTTAGATCTTGGTACTTCTAAAATACACTCTGAGTGGAGTAAATACAATATACTGCAATATATTACAGTCGCTGTGTATTGTTAAAGCAATATGTTATGAATATAAAGAAAAGCTCTCACCCTGCAAATTCCTTACATCTGTCGATTGCTATAATCATACTGACGAGCAAAAATAGTTAACACATCATTTATACTGAACAGTAAACTCTTTGAAAATGAAACCCTCCAAAAAATTAGCCCATAGAGGGTGACATACATGAACAGGACTGCGCCAGTTTTCTGGTGTCGTAGATCTATCCAACAAATGTATGAACGTACATCAAAATCTGGTACATGCGGGGCCAGACCTAACACTTTTGTATGCGCCACTTCTACGGGGGCGGGTCACGTCAGATTCGTTCGTGCATCACATCAATGGATGTTTTATGCCAAAATGGTGCGTGAAAATGTCAGAATAATCCATACCAATTTTATAGAAGTGTGGCTGAGACAAATTTTGGCACCTTCACACTCTATGAGACACTTTTGGCCACATGAATGTGAATGGCCCACATTTATTAAGTGCTGTGATACACTTTCATACATACTGCCGAATGCTACACTTACTGACTGAGAAGTCCGACTGTCGACTCATAATTTTTTGGGAGTTTCTCAATAAATCACATTGTATCTTTAAAAGATACAATTAATAAAATAAGACTCGCCATGCAGAAAACAAGCTCTCATACATCAATGTTGATGGAAAAATAAAAAAGTGTTAGATTTTGAAAAGCAGGGATAAAAAAAATGAAAAAACTGGGGTTAATTTTTCAAAACTAACAATAACATTGTCTGTGTTGCCTCAACAACAAATCAGAGTTCAGCTTTCATTTTACCAAAGCAGTTTAAAAAATGAAAGCTGAGCTCTGATCGGTTGCTATGGGCAACAAAGACATTCTTACTGTTAGACTAATTTTGATAAATGATGCCCATTGTTGCAAAAAAACAATTGTTAAGAAGGGGCTAAACATAAATGCTGTAGGAAGGAATAAACATTTTAAATAGTTAATATAAAAAAATGTTATTTGGAGTATTTCTACTCAAAAATATAATGGATGTTAAAAGTTTGCTAAATTTTGCCCACGTTCAGTACAATGAGCAGGAGATAAGGAAAATTTTCATGAATTTAATGGTCACATAACCTGAAACCTTAAAGGGGTTGTACACTCTATATTGTTTTTATTTATTATGTGTATAATAGTAAATGAGACAATTTTCTAATATACATGTATTAAAAATTCTGCCACTATACCTCTTTTATACTAATGCAGGAGGCCCCTATCCAGAAATGAAACAATGGTACAGCCCACATTCCTGTCCATAGTTATGGAACCCATTGACTAACTGTATAAACCAAACAGTCATGTGACAACCTCACATGTCATGCGACCTCCTGGCATTCATTTAGTAACAGGGTTACATGACATCTATGGGGTTACTGAATAGTAATAATGGTAAAATAAATATTAGTAATATCATTATTCCAGCAACTTCTTCACTGTTCAGTTACTTGTAGAACTACTGCCTCTCTACCTGACATCAAATTGTTACTAAATTTGACTGCAAAACAAAGTAGAAAGAAGACACAGATAGAAGAATGCTGCTTGAGGTAGTAATACTGGAGAAGTTCTGCTCCAAAATAATCTACTGTTACCTGGATACCAGGGGTTACATGACTGGTTAGTAAATACAGTTAGTCTGTGGTGGCCATTACTATGAACTGGATTGTGACACTTTTTATTTTTAGATGGGGCATACTGCACTGGTATAAAAGAGATACAGAAGCTGAATTTTTAATAAATGTATTTTAGACACTTCTATGATTTCCTATTAAATCCATAATAAGTAAAAACATTATAAAATGGTCAAATCCTTTAAGGGAGATCTGCAAAGGGATTGGATGTGATCTGATACCATGGAGTATTTTGAACAATAATGTCCTAGTAAATTTATTTCAAAAACTTTCCATTCATAGATAGTAATAAAATTCATCTGATCATAAGTTAGACTCAATGGACGAGTCTTTTCCAACCCAATCTAGCATGTAACTAATAAAGGAAAAATCAATAACATCTAATCAAGAGTTTCAGATTAACCAACAGAAACAAAGATAACCATTTACAATAAGCAAAAATAAATTAAATTGGAGTGCAAGGCCCTCATTTAGTATTGTTATCTAAAAGTTAGACAGCATAAACTTAGGCTACGTCTCCACTGCACAGAAAAATGATCATATTTTCGGCAGTTTTAGGATTTTAAAACTGATGAAAAACCGATTGTTCAGGCAGACCATAGACATTAATAGAAACAACAACCTGTAGTCTACATCAAACACTATTTTAATTCTATATCTACACTTAAACCTTTGGTTTGTAATGTACCCATATTAAACATCCAAAAGTTTCTCCTTTTTCTACATGGGCAACAGGCTCTCCTGCCAACAATTCTTCACCAGTTCTATACTTTAAAAGCGCAGCTAACAGAGGACCGACCTGTGCAGTGGACTTTACTTTGTGAGAACATCCCTTTAAGTAATCTTCTGCCAAAATGCATAGTATTTGCACCCCTGGAAACAACACACCAAAAAAAGAAAACTATACTAGAATTTTTAAACAACTTTTTAAAACTTTTCCACAGATATAAGCAACTCTTTTAAAGATAAATTGTGATTTACTTAGTATGTGGAAAACATTTAATAGGTTTATATAAATCTCCTTTTTAACTCTATAACCTTTTTATTTGTTACATGTTTTTTTTTCCACGTCTTAGAAGTCTTCACAGTCAGCCCTATCTGAGACCACTATTGCTTACCCTTTACTTATTAAACTATTTCATTGTTTGTTTGTTTGTTGTGTCTTAAATGCTTTAGGACGACATGTATGAACAGGGCTGCACCAGTTTTCTGGTGTACCAAAAAGAATGTATGAACAGGTACACTCTAAACTTTGACGCGATAAGATCCTTTGTAATGCACCAAAGACACTTTTTAGTGCACCAAAGATTTGGGACATTCTGGGGGTGTGTCACATCCCATTCTTAGAAATAGACACATTTATGATTCTTTGATCTAGGCACAGAACAGGCAGACCAAGTTAAAAGTGGTCTGCCTGAGCCAGACTTGTCGTATTGGCACTAGACTACACCTGTAAAGTATGTATGAACTGCAGAAGAACAGGTTCATACATTCTGGCGCATTCAACACTGCCTTATAGTGATGTAGAACTGACCTGTCAGTGCCAAAGTTCATACATGTCGCCCTAAGGGTGACATGTATGAAGCTCGCCGGGTTGGGGTGCGCTTTTCCGCTAGTTTTCCGGCGCAATCTGCTCCTGATTTATGTTGGGGCCGGGGCGCGCTCATACATACAATGTAAAGTCCGCCGCGCCTCGCCAGTGTGTTAGGCGCAGTGCGGGGACTGAGGCGCAGTGCGGCGCTGTGCCGAAGATTCGCCGTCCGAGGAGGTGCACTCATACATGCGGGGAAAAGTTCCCTGCGCCTCACCAGGGTGTGGGCCACAGTGCAGGGACATGGGCGCAGTGCGGGACTGCGCCGAAAATCTGTTCCGATGCGAGACAGGCTGGAAAACAGCGAGAAATCATTCCACATGTAGGTGCGGAGTATGAATTAAAAATCGCCTTTATAAAGGCGTTAAACATTCTCAGAAAAAGAGCTGAAACCTTAAAAATAGAAAATACATAAAGCAAAATCACTTTCCAATATCCTAATTCAAGAATTAGGATATAGGAAATTAGCAGGAAATACAGTAATTAAAATTCTGAAAGCTATTCTCATTGGTCGGCATAAACCGGCCAATCAGAATAGGAGCGATAGTGAACCATTAAAACCTATGGAGAACTATTGACCAATCAGAATCAAAGGTGGGACAGTTCAAAATACAGTAAAAATGCAGAATAGAGCTGATTGGTTGAGCAAGCGATGGCTTGCCTATCCCAGCCAATCAGAGCGCGAGCTACTTCTCCCATTGTAGTCTATGGAGAGATCGGCTCACTGAAATCTCGGCGCTCAGCGCCGTGCGGCATGAAGTATTAATAAAAAAATCATTTTTATTAAGTGTAAAACATTGTCAGATAAAGAGCTAAAACCTTCTGTAAAAATAAATCAGTTAAATCCCGAATAACGCGTTTGTCGCCAAGACCGGCGCTACATAGGGAATTGCAATAGAGAGAATCGCCAGGAAATACAGTAATTAAAATTTTTTAAGCTCTTCTCATTGGTCGGCATAAACCAGACAATCAGAATAGGAGCGACAGTGTCCCATTAAAATTTATGGAGAACTATTGACCAATCAGAATAGGAGCGACAAAGACCCATTATATCCTATGAAGAAGTTTTGACCACTCAAAATCAAAGGCGGGACAGTTCAAAATACAGTAAAAATGCAGAAAAGATCTGATTGGCTGAGCTAGCGGTGGCTTGCCTATCCCAGCCCATCAGAGCGCGAGCTACTTCTCCCATTGTAGTCTATGGAGAGATGGGCGCAATGCAATCTCGGCGCTCAGCGCCGTTCGGCATGAAGTATTAATACAAAAAATCATTTTTATTAAGTGTAAAACATTATCAGATAAAGTGCTGAAACCTTCTTTAAAAATAAAGCACTTAAATCCCTAACAACGCGTTTGTCGCCGAGACCGGCGCTACATAGGGAATTGCAATAGAGAGAAATGCCGGGAAATACAGTAATTTAAATTGTTTAAGCGCTTCTTATTGGTCGGCAGAAGCCAGCCAATCAGAATAGGAGCGACAAAGACCCATTAAAACCTATGGAGAAGTTTTGACCAATCAGAATAGGAGCGACAGTGTCCCATTATAACCTATGGAGAAATATAGACCAATCAAAATCGAAGGCGGGACAGTTCAAAATACAGTAAAAAGACAGAAAAGAGTTGATTGTTTGAGCTAGCGGTGGCTTGGCTATCCCAGCCAATCAGAGTGCGAGCTACTTCTCCCATTGGAGTCTATGGAGAGATCGGCTCACAGAAATCTCGGCGCTCAGCGCCGTGCGGCATGAAGTATTAATAAAAAAATAATTTTTAGTAAGTGTAAAACATTGTCAGATAAAGAGCTAAAACCTTCTGTAAAAATAAATCAGTTAAATCCCGAACAACGCGTTTTTTCGCCAAGACCGCGCTACATAGGGAATTGCAATAGAGAGAACGCCCGGGGAAAAACAGTAATTCAAATTGTTTAAGCTCTTCTCATTGGTCGGCATAAACCAGCCCTCAAGAATAGGAGCGACAGTGTCCCCTTAAAACCTATGTAGAAAATATTGACCAATCAGAATAGGAGCGACAAAGACCCATTATATCCCATGGAGAAATTTTGACCAATCAAAAAAAGGCGGGACAGTTCAAAAAAACAGTAAAAATGCAGAAAGATCTGATTGGCTGAGCTAGCGGTGGCTTGCCTATCTCAGCCAATCAGAGCGCGAGCTACTTCTCCCAATTGTAGTCTATGGAGAGATGGGCGCAATGCAATCTCGGCGCTCAGCGCCGTGCGGCATGAAGTATTAATAAAAAAATCATTTTTATTAAGTGTAAAACATTATCAGATAAAGTGCTGAAACCTTCTTTAAAAATAAAGCACTTAAATCCCTAACAATGCGTTTGTCGCCGAGACCGGCGCTACATAGGTAATTTCAATAGAGAGAATTGCCGGTAAATACAGTAATTTAAATTTTTTAAGCGCTTCTCATTGGTCGGCAGAAGCCAGCCAATCAGAATAGGAGCGACAAAGACCCATTAAAACCTATGGAGAAGTTTTGACCAATCAGAATAGGAGCGACCGTGTCCCATTATAACCTATGGAGAAATATAGACCAATCAAAATCAAAGGCGGGACAGTTCAAAATACAGTAAAAAGACAGAAAAGAGCTGATTGGCTGAGCTAGCGGGGGCTCGTCCAGCTTAGAAAATCAGAGCGCGAGCTACTTTCTCATAGAGTTCTATGGGGAAAAGAAATTCCGAGCGAGCTCTGTGATTGGCTAAGTTAAAAGAGGCGCGGTTATTTGGACCAATGGGAGAGCGAGCGACGCTCCTATGGGTTTTCTAATGCAATCTGAAATAGAACTGTACATGGCCGAAATCAAATGATAAGACTACAGAAGTTGTCCCGATGTGTATATAAAATGAATAATAATATGGGGGTAACGAAAAAAAAATATTAAATCAATAAAATCAAGTTTATTTCTTTATTTTCATTGCACCCATACTATTTATCCTTGGATAACGAAAATAAAGAAATAAACATGATTTTATTGAATTAATATTTTTTTTTCGTTACCCCCATATTATTATTCATTAATTCGCTTAGCGCCGAGATTTCAGTGCGCCGATCTCTCCATAGACTACAATGGGAGAAGTAGCTCGTGCTCTGATTGGCTGGGATAGCCAAGCCCCCGCCGCATTAACCAATCAGCTCTTTTCTGCCTTTTTTACTGTATTTTGAACTGTCCCGCCTTGGATTTAGATTGGTTCAAAATTCTCCATAGGCTATAATGGGTCTTTGTCGCTCCTATTCTGATTGGCCGAGATAGCCAAGCCCCCGCTAGCTCAACCAATCAGCTCTTTTCTGCATTTTTACTGTATTTTGAACTGTCCCGCAGTTGATTCTGATTGGTCAATCGTTCTCCATAGATTTTAATGGTTCACTGTCGCTCTTATTCTGATTGGCCGGTATATGCCAACCAATGAGAATAGCTTTCAGAATTTGAACTACTGTAGTTCCCCGCAACTTCCAATCTCCGATTTCTTGATACTGCGGCCTTCGAGACTCTCGGAACGTGATTTTTTTATTATTATGTTTATTTCTGAGGTTCAGCTCTCTTCTGACACTGTTTTCCGCCTTTATAAAGGCGATTTTTTTCGGATTTTTTTCGGAGCGGAGCGCCGAGATTTCTGTTGCAATCTTCTATCTGCTTCTTCGCGCGTTCCGATCCTGCTCCACTTCGCCGCCGCCGGAGCATTTACACCAAAATAAACCATGTCTGACTGTCGGAGCTGCCGAGCGTACATGCCTCGGAGTATACGAGCGCGCCGCGTCCCGCCCCGGAACGCCTACACCGCGCCCACACCGCGCCCATTGCCCGCCCCTTCATGCAGGGCGCAGCTGAAAGTGGCGAGCGCTGCGCCTAACACCGACAGGGGGATTCGGACCGGGAGGCGCAGGTTACGCCAGAAATCAGGCGTAAAGCCCGTTCATACATGTCGCCCTTAGTGTCCTCATTTTGTTTGTTTTTAGGAAAAAAAAGCTAATTTACTTTGAAATCCCAAGAGAACAATGGTCAAATTATTAATCTTCTGTAGCATGTTTGAATGAGATGCGCTATTCTACATAATTGTTGTAGTTGTCAAAAAGTGCACTGTCTAATTCAATCGTGTTACAGATAGAAATGAATGATTTAAGAATTGTTCTAAATTTTATATTGATATTTCGAGCTGCCATTGTTTCAGATGGGATAAGAAATATTCTGAATGGCCAATTTAATATGTGAAGACAAAGATATCCAGAAAAATGTTTCATATAACCAAGACTGAACAGGTTATTGATAAATTGGTAAAAGGAAATTTTACTTAGAAAATAAATAATAATGAATAATTTAAATATGCTTTTATTACACAATATAATTCAAATGCAAATGATGCTAAACATTTTTCAGAAAAACTTGAACATTCCTAAATATGAGATAAACTGCTATTTATCTATAAAAGGGCCAGTAATATTTGTAATAAAGTTGTGAAAAGTTATCTAGAAAAGTAGTACCAAATAGTACCAAAGATAAGGAAAATTCTTTCTTAGTGTGTTTTTTTGCTTGGATGCATCATTTCTAGACCAAGCTGGTAATTACTTACAGCAACATATTTTTATTCAAATACTCACAATTAAACACAATACATCAAAAAATATGTTGAGTAATTTTCAGTACCTGTAAGGCCTAGTTCACACGGCTTATTTCGCCACGGATTTGCCGACGGATTGACGATCGTCAATCCGTCGGCAAATCAGTCAGAAATAAGTAACAGCCCATTTTCTATTGACTTCAATAGAAAATACGGCTCGTCGTTCACACGACGTGTATTTCCGTGCCGGATTGCCCCCGCGGATTGACGACGGCAATCCGGACGGAAAAACAATGTGCATGTCAATTATTTATGGACGGATTTACCACCTACAATGAATGGAGATGGTGAATCCGTCGGGAAATCAGTTACAAATACGTGCCACACTTAGTGGCACTTATTTGCAACTGATTTTCAACTGATTTCAGAACGTATTTACGATCGACAATCCGATGTAAATAGTTTCTTAAATAAGCCGTGTGAACATAGCCTAAGAATTCTCAGGCAGACATTAACATATAGTCTAGAAAGCTGGAAATCAGGATCTAAAAAACATATCTAAACTTTAAAATCAGGAGCAGAATCCAATGGTATAGCATAGTTTTTAAGAAAAATATCAAATTCCTGGGCATAGAACTGGAAAAAAAAGTTGATGGGAGGAGCTACTTCTTTTCATATCATCAAAAAGGAAAGCTAGTGGATGCAGAATTTGGGTACATTACAACCTATAGTTTTAAATAGAGTTAAAATTTGTGTTTAATGGAATTTCTGTGTCATCTCGCAGTCATACAGTTCCCTTTCTACATTTTATATTTAAATTTTCATATTTAATGGTAAAGTTTGTTCTTGTTTTATTCAGTCAGATATTGGAACTCAAATACCATTTTGCAGTCATAAACGATCTTCACATACGGATTAATTAAATCTTCTTCTATTCTCCAATGGCTATTGCATTAAAATCAATAAGAAATGTGCAACTAGCTTTCATTCAAATTCAACACCTTGTATTCACCTCTTCCCACTGTTTTTGTTGCATTCTTTTTCTTCCCCTCCATTCAAGAGTAGTGATGAGCAATTATGTCGACTATCGTCATCGGGTCGATAGTTGATATCGTCAATTATCAAGACGATTTCCGATAGTCGATAATAGATTATCGCCGATGACCATTAAAGTCTAGGGGAGAGGAACAACACCTTCATTCTTACACCCAAACAGGGCTGGAGAAGCTGAGATAACATCCACAACAGCAAAATGGATACGTGCTACATCTTAAGCAACACAATTAGGCAACAAGAGTCACAGAAAAAAAGTCACACACTATTCACTATCCCTGTCTTGTACCACAGCATGACCCTTAAACCTGCATGACCCACAAATTAAAAAGTGCCAGAAGGCAGTGTTACTTGAACCACCATTTTACTTGAACTGCACTTGGACTATGCCTGTCCTGGACCGTAGCATGACCCTTAAATCTACATGACCCCCAGATTTAAAAAGTGCCGTAAAAAGGAGTCTTTGAACCACCATTTTAGTTGAACTGGAAATTAACTATATCTGTCCTGTACCGCAGTATGACCATTAAACCTGTCTGACCCACAGATTAAAAAGTGCCGGGAAAAGGAGTCTTTGAACCACCATTTTAGTTGAACTGGACATTGACTATCCCTGTTGCATTAACCACTGAAGAACAGATTGGTGGCGCTGTTCATTACTGAGATTCACAGGGCCCTGACCCTGCGATGACAGGCCTGACGGTCCTGAAACCGACGATCCGCTGGCATGTGTGTTGTCACCAGCACTTGAAGGAGCAGCTACTCTCGAGCCTCTACCACCATGTCCTACACCCATCTTTGCTCGCTTACCACCTGCATTTCTCTCCATGTTCAGAAAGATTAAAATTTATGAAAGTATGAAAAGTTTTTGACAGTCTCTTTTTATAAGACGGCAAATCACAGCTAATCTTAAATCCCTCTAATTTCCTACAGCCAACTAGGATTAGAAACTGAAATGTTTCTAGCGAATACCTGTGAAATGCGGTCTGGTGGAAGAACCGTAAGACAAAATCAACAGTGTTCTTCCTTCAGTCCCAGGGATTTACAACTGCCCAGTAGTACTAGGAATTGATAGTTTTCAACAAACTATCATACAAGTGCGCTATCTGCGCCAAACTGAGATTCAACGAGCGCAATAAAACTATTCAAAAGTTACACGGATGAGAAATTGCGTTTTTTGCAGCAATGACAAACGAGAACAGTTGCTATAAAATTTTTCTATCAGAATTGTCGTATAACGTGGCTATTTGAAAAAAACTAGGGCCGCACCATGTGCAATACAGCTATTTAAAATTATACGGATAACCAACGGTGGTTATTGCACCAATGAAATACACCAACAGTAACTACAACATTTCTGTATTCAAATTTAAGTACAAGGTGGCTCTATGAACAAAACTGGGCCGCACCAAAGTAAAAAAAACACCTATTTGAAATGTATACGGATAATAAAAGGTGGGTTTTGCACCTATGAAATACACCTGCAATTACTAGCAAATTTCTGTATGGTAATATAAGTACAAGATGGGTCTTTCAACAAAACTGGGCTGCGCCAAAGTGAAAAACACGTAATTAAATTGTGTACGGATAATAAAACGTGGTTTTTGCACCTATGAAATACAACACCAATTACTAGCAAATTTCTGTATATTAATATCCGTACAAGATGGGTCTTTTAACAAAAATTGCCTGCGCCAAAGTGAACAAAACCTAATTAAAATGTGTATGGATAATAAAACATGTTTTTTGCAACTATAAATACACCTGCGGTGACTAGAAAAGTTCTGTATCCTATTGTGAGTACAAAGTGGGTCTTTGAACAAAACTGAGCTGTTCCAAATTGAAAAAAACCTAATTAAATCATGTACAGATAATAAAAGGTGAGTTTTGCACCTATCAAATACACCTGCAGTTACTAGAAAAGATCTGTATCCTAATATAAGTACAGGCTGCACAAAATACAAGCTAATATTTCACCAAAAACTGGCCAAAAACTGTTAATAAAAACCCATTTCAATGCAGGGTCAAAGTAGAGTCTGGGCTGCACAATATCCACTCTCCTTTCAAAAGCTTGCCAGCCTGTCTGTCTGTGTTCGACCGCAAACCCCCCACCCCAACCACCCGCGGCTGTACAGCGCTAGATGCTTCTTTCAAATTCTCAGCCTAACTAAATAAAAACTGATATTCTCTAATCTACCTATGTTCTAATGTTCACAGCTAAAAGCATAGTTGTCTGTGTGAACAAAGAGAACAGTTTTGCTGAGCTCTATTGAGAGAGACCGAGCACACACCCTGCTCTTATGAGACACAGACACACACTGATGCTGAACAGGAAGGGCTGTTCTATGTAAAACGAGGTCATGTGATTTTTCCAGCCAATCACAACCATACACATCCCAGTCATGACGTTGCACACCCAGCTCCCCTGCTTTATTCTCTAAGCTGATTTGCTGCCCGCCAAAATGACAAGAAGCGCCGAAAATGGCGCGATATTAATAGATTATGCGCAGATTTTCACCTAAATTATCGCGAGATCGAAAAATTCCGATCAACTTAAAAACCGTGCCGATTTCAACTTTGTCGATAATAACACTATCCAAGAGTCATAACTTTTTTACTTTTCCATCTACATAGCCGTATGAGGGCTTTGTTTTATTGAGGAATAAGATATACTTTTTAATAGTGCCATTGATCATACCATAAAATATATTTGGAAACCCACTAAAAATTGTACCATTTTTGAGGGGGCTTCATTTTTATGAAGTTTCCTGTTCAGTATAACTGGCATGTTATCTGAAGCTTTTAAAAACTAAAAACATTCTCTATTTTTAAATTTGCACTTCAGTGTCATTTTCTGCAGCTAACAACTTGTGAGGGACCATAGGACCCGAACAGGAGAAACAGAAAGAGAGCCCTAGCACCAGGCCCCCCAACTGCACAACAGTCCTTACACTGGGTAAGGTGAAACACTGAAACGGACAAGACAGATGAACACACAAAAGAGAAGTCAAGCAAATACAAGTCAAACCAGAGATAGCAAAGCAGTACAAAAGCACCAAGCAGAAAAGGAGGTAAAAAAGGTAGGAAAAGGTCAGCAATCGAGGAACAAAACGCCAGCTCAAGCCAAAAGAGACTATCACATGCAAAGTGCAATAGTCCAAGTGATCTATAAATAGGATGTCACAGCCTCAGTCCAGAGCGTGATTGGACCGGCGCTCCAACATCCAGCCACACAACACACAGAAGGGTGTGGTGTGAAACCTGTCAATCACCACAGTTAGCGCTGAAATCAGACAGTGTTCACACCAGTGCAAGGAACACGCACAATTCAGATACAAGTCGTGCCCAAAAGTGCAGTTTCAGCCATACATTACAGGCAGAGGACTGCTGTGCTGTGGCCTGAACAGTCATGGTCATTACAAAACTTTTTTGTTTTTCCACCTATGGAGCTGAATGGGGGGGGGTGTTTTTTGTATTTCTGAAGTGTATTTTTTATTCAAACCATTTTGGAATAGATGCACTTTTTTGTACGGGATACTGTAAATGATAATATATTTTATAAGATCGGACTTCTACAGACGTGGCAATACCAATTATGTGTAACTTTTTTATTTTCTTATTTCCAAAATAGGGAAAATTGAGTGTTTTGAACTTTTACTTTTTTTTTTTTATTTTGTTTAATTTTTAAAACCTTTTATTCCACACTTTTACTTGTAGTCCCCCTAGATTACTTGACATAGACACGCAATCATTGGTACAGCGCTCTGTAATATGTAGATGCTGCTGCCATGATCACCTTAACATCTAAAGTGTTAAACAGCTGGGATCACAGCTGTATACAATCCCAACTAATAGTGGCAGGTGGCAGCTGTAATTAACCAGTGTAAGCATCCACAGTGTATGAAACTGGCACAGCGAGTGAGCCCACACCTTAACTTCTTACCAATACTATGACATACCCGTATATCTAAGGTCAGTAAGGAGTTAAAGAAGTATTCCCATCTCATGTTTCTAACAATTTGTGTGGGCCAAATGGAACGAAGAACTGATCACATTTGCTCAGCTATTCTGGGCACTCCTATGGAAGTAAACTGAAAGAGACGTGCATCCTTAGCCAGTTCCCTTTCCCCTTTGACTAGCTCAGAAACTGAATGGGCTTTTGAAAACATAAATTTTTAATAGTTCTGTAAAATTTTATATAAATAATAGTTTTACTTTCTGTTATTATCTTAGTTCCTATTGGCTAGTTAGGATACCATGCCTAGACTTTACATAATTGTCCTTTATTTAGGATATATATTTGAGACTTCCGGTTCCGGTGCCAGCGCATGAGGACGTGAGGCACATTGGCTTCCCGCACCTGCCGGTAATAATACCGCCAATCAGCTGTTTTTACAGTGCAGACCGGCTGAAGACAACGGCCAAGGCTCGCCCGCACACCTGCCCGCCTTCTCTGCCGTGGTCCGCCTGTTGTGAGACCGGAATCCCCGGCCGCGGAGCGCCGCACCTGCCTGCCCACACCTGCCTGCATGTGGCTGCTGGGAGACCTGCGGTGAGACAAAGGAGGGAGTTCCGACGTGACCGGCCTGCACTCAGAGCACAGTAAGGGGGAATCTGAGCCTACTGAACGGCGGATAACAGGGGGAGACGGGCTGTGGACTTCTCGCCCCTGACACAGGGCATGTGGCTGTGGGGGGCCCGACTCAGACCCCGGGGGGCCGGCTGCTGAATACCCGCGATTGAGAGAGGGACACCTGCTGATGTGGTGACACAGCACAGCAAGGACACTCTGGCCATCATTAACCCGAGCACTGACCACGGATATCCACCATCATCTGCCCGCACCTAGGGTACACGGGTCCAAGGACTCTCTGCATATGGGCCTCTCATTTCCCTGATGGAGAAATACCAGCTCCGCAGCGCCCAGAAAACCGGAGCAGGCCGAGACCAACTACACGCTATAGCTAAAATGGCGTCCTCTAGTCACATGCAGTACAGAGAAGAGAAAGGGGAACAAAACACTAACAGCAGCAACAGAAGAGCAGCAGATCTTACAGATTCTCCTCCAAGCTCCTTCCTGCAGGACACTGCTAACAATCTTACCATTGATTATAAGCTGCTTGCTACTGAAGTTGCAAGGCAAATAGCTCCAGACTTGCAGGCGGCCCTAGAATCCACTATCCAAGCCTCTCTGCTAAAATTACAGCAAGACGTGCATGCACACTCTGTCAGAATAGAGGAACTGGAAACATGAATAAATGACCTGGAGACAGACAACAGCACCCTGAATGCCCGCCTGAAGCTCTGTGCCAAAGCCCAATTGGTGCAGCAAAAAGGTATTCTTGAGAATCGCTCCAGACAGAGCAACTTGAGACTGGTGGGCCTCCCTGAATTGTTCAAGCAGTGCGATCTCCAACCTCTATGCCAGGAGGAGTTACCGGCAGCCCTGGGCATTGATCATAGATGCCGCATAGAGAGAATCCATCGAGTGGGTCCAGAAGGAACCGCGTCCCAAGCAGCCAAGTCCCAACAACGACAGAAATTCCTGGACTTCAATGATAAGTCTGAGATCCTGAGAGCCTATCGCAGGCTTAACAAGCCACTACTCCTCCAGGGACACAAAGTGTTACTTTTTGAGGACTTCTCTGCTGATGTGTTACAAAGTTGGTGAGCCTTCAGTAAAATCTGCACAACTCTCTTCCAGCTGAAGATCAGATTCCAGATCCTTTACCTGGCTACTCTCAAAGTGCTAGACCCAGAGGGCCCTCCTAGATTTTTCTATTCGGCTGCAGAAACGGAAGAAGGCCTATGCGACATCTTGAACCTCAGAGAGGCTCCCTTCTCCAGAACAGCCAGATCATCCGGAGCAACACAACCACATGTGACAACTTCGGATGCCTCACCTCCCAGATTGCCTACACGATCACCTAGACCACCTGTGGCAACTGCAGTTGACCATAAAGGGGCCATGAGGAACAGGAAAAGGGACGCTTCCTGGTCTCGTTCACATCTCCATCACCACCTCCACTTTCCCCTAAAGAATGCCGTCGGCCGAGAAAGGGACAGCAGCGAGACTCTACCCTGGACTGAGGCGACCGGCTTTCCTGTTCGGCAAGATTCAGGTTCCGGTTATGGTGAGGGGGAGGTTTGGCTCGATACCCCAGGGTCCTGCCGTTAAGAGGGCAAGGGTTGTCAAAGTAGCCTTTGCTATTCGACTTGTTGTACCTATCTTTATAACATTTGTCTATAGGTCAATTAGCAATTTTCTCAATGTTTTATGATGATTGAAGGAGGCGAAAAAAATTGCCTTCCTCTGGCGTCATTTTACATCCTTGCCAATAGGCAGGTGTTACTCTGGTTTATGTGCCAGTTTTTGACTTTATTAAGTTTGTCGTTGTTGCTATGCGTCCACCTCTCTTCTTCCTATGCGTTGCTCATAAGAACCAGCTCTAACTCCCTAGCATTGGCGATGGAGCAGAAACACCTCCAATTACTCAGTGCCTACCCACGGCTCTTCCTTGCAGAGACAGCCCTTGTATGCGGATCGTCTCTTGGAACATAAAGGGGCTCCGCTCCCCAAATAAGCAGATGAAGGTGATCCTTCACTTAAAGAGGCTCCGCCCTGATGTGGTTTTTTTTGCAGGAATCACCTTTGAAGGCTGACAACATAAAGCGTTTGGAGAAGCTGTGGGTGTGACATGCTTTCGGGTCTCCTTCCGAGAATGGCAAAGCAGGGGTAGTTACCCTCATTCATAAAAATTTCCCTTTTGAATTGGTGTCACACGTGCATGATACCGAAGGCAGAGTTTCGCACCTGGTTATTAAATGGGGAGGTCGTGACCTCAGCATTTTCAATATATACGGACCCAATGGCCCGAATCGGGTATTTTTTCGGGAGCTAGAGGAAAGGATTTGCACTGATCAGAATCAATGCCAGTTTATTGGAGGAGATATGAATGCAGTTCTAGATCCGGTGGGGGAAAGAAGGGGTAGGCCAACACCACATATAGGTGGCAGGGGCACCGGCGCATCAGGAAGGGGAGTATTGCGTCACCTCGTTGATTCCACTAATCTCGATGATTACTGGAGGGAGAGGAATCCTGATGAATGGGAGTTTATGTACTATTCTCCGGTCCATCAGTCATGGTCTAGGTTGGATCATCTTCTGGTATCGGACGCCCTTCAATCCAGAATTGATGACGCTAAAATTCTAGACATGGTCATTTCTGACCACTCACGATCTCCATAGATCTATCAGAATCTATTCCAAGGGGTTCGGACTTTATATGGAAGTTTCCCTCCTATCTTGCAAAGACAGATGACTTTGCAGAGATGGTTAGGGACTGGTGGACGACCTTTGCCTCTGACAACTAAACCCACCGGGACGACCCCTCACTCTATTGGATAACTGCGAAAGCGGTACTTAGAGGGAGGGTTATAGCTTACACCTCTGTATAAACATAAGCTGAAGTGAGCTTATTTGAAAGCTTCGGAGAAAGTCAGAGAGACTTATAGGACCTTCCTCGGGGACAGCTCGGAGGTGCCCAGACGGAATTGGGAAAGGGCCAGAAGAGAGATGGACCTGTGGACGGAGCGTAGAGAGGAGGTACACAGGACACACTTACACTGAACTCCTTTCAGGTTTGGAAACAAATCCGGGAAACTCCTTTCCCGGCTGCTGAAAGGGGCCTATAAACCCACACACATTCATGCTCTCCGTACACCAGAGGGCACTATCACTACCGATCCCGAAAGGATCAATGACACGTTCAGGCAATATTATGCCATGTTGTACTCCTCTGAGGGACAACTACAATCAGAGGAAGGGCAACAATTCCTTTCTAAAATCAACTTGCCGCGCCTATCAGATCTTCAGAAAGAGGAACTGAACACGGACATAACCGAGGAGGAGGTCAGGATGGCTATTCGCCACTTGAAGACAGGCAAGGCCCCTGGACCCAATGGGTTCTCTGGGGAGGTCTACAAGATCTTGATTGATCAGATCACCCCCATCCTCACTGAATATTACAACCTGATCCTGCGTACCGGGACTATGCGCCCGGAATCAAAAAACGCTTATATCAAAATCCTCCCAAAGAAAGGTAGGGACCCACTGCTCCCCGCATCCTATAGGCCCATATCCCTCATTGATATTGATCAAAAGATCCTCTCCAAAATACTGGCCGATCGTCTTGCGTACGTTATGCCGCAGTTGATAGGACCCTCCCAAAAAGGCTTCATCAAGGGACGAGCAGCGGTGGGTAACATCAGGAAGGTACTTGCAGTCTTGGAGAGAATCCGACACAGCCTGTTCTACTGGCCTTGGATGCAGAAAATGCCTTCGATAATGTCCGCTGGGACTGGCTTTGGATTGTTTTGGATGCCATGGGGTCACGGGGAAATTTAGGTCTTTTCTCTCTGCCATCTACGATGCCCCAACGGCACAGATACACACCACAGGTTTCTTCTCACCAAAACTATCCCTTCAAAAAGGAACAAGACAGGGGTGCCCGCTGTCCCCTTTACTTTTCAACCTGGCCTTAGAACCCCTGGCGCGGCTGCTTGAGGACTCTTTTCTCCGGAATACGGATAGCTTTGTTCCCCGACGGTCTTATATTGTTTATGACGGACTCTCTGACACACCTCTCCCCAGTGCTAGACTCCCTGCAACATTTTGGCATGCTTTCAGGGTATAAAGTAAATGTGTCTAAAAATGAATTCTTAGAAATTGGTCCAAAATTGCCACAGTCCCAATGGGCTAACATAGGCTTAGACATAACCCGGGTTCAGGACTATCTCACTTATTTGGGCATCAAGATTGGTCGGACTCCAGACTCGATGTACAAATTAAACATTCCCCCTCTTATCGACAAAATCTCCCAGGACCTATGGCAGATGCCATGCCATAAAAATGGTCTGCTTCCAAAAGCTACTATACCCCTTGCAGACTCTCCCATTTCTACTCAAACACGCGGACATTAACAAAATTAACTCAAGCTTTTCCAGATTCATTTGGGCAGGGAAAAAATCATGTATCGCACTACACAAACTAATATTGCCAGTTCTGGTAAGGGGTCTGAATCTCCCAGATGTTAGAGGGTATAACCTGGCGTGTTTGGCACAGCACATGTTTGATTGGATTGAGGGCGCTCCCATTTCTCGAACTGGGAATTGGAGAAAGAACTAATGGTCCCTTGGCATCCACAAGCTCTGTTCCATACTAGATATCCCAAGCTCCCCCCCTTGATCAAGTTGTCTCCATTGGTCAGAGACATGATACTGGTCTGGAAGGAGCTGAGGAAACATTTAGATGATTGGGGAATGATCAGGTCTTAGACTTGATTCCACAAGGTATTATGGCCATACGTAAACATATTATCTGCGAAACCTTGCATGAAACTTATTTTAAGATCATACATAACGCCATTTATGCTTTTAATCTCCCCCCCTCTTAAAACTTCCCAGATAGATTACAGAATTGTCCCAAATGCGGCACACATAAAACGGAGCTATGGCATGGCCTGTGGGAATGTAGCTACACACAAACTTACTGGGACACAGTCCTTCAATACATTCAACTACATTTTGGGGTCCACCGGGAGAAACATTACGAGTTTTTGATCTTTCATTACCCTAGGCCTCCGGACATGGACATGGGAGAGGGCCCTGGGGAGTCAATACACTCCTCCGGTTGCCCGGGAATATTCCATATCGCCCTCTTGGCAGCGAAACGAAGCCTACTGCAGTTATGGCTGAAACCCACTCTCCCATCCATCACCGAGGTAATAAAATAGTTAGAGGACTACCTCATAGCCGATAGGCTAGAAACCGAGAGGCACAAGGAGACCCGCACCAAGGGTTTTTTCAGGTGGTGGAGAACCTTTATATAGTTGCATTACTCTGATAGAGAGATAGGATTTCTCATGCAGGTGTTTAAGTACACGGACTGGTATTGCAAAGAGGGGATTTGTGGCATGCTGGAAAGATTACAGGTGTGAGAATTGTTAGCTTCCATGACGCAACATAGAAAGTTACACAATTAAAGTGACAAGAGGAATGGACGCATACACATGTTGTTAAAAGTTGTCCAATTGGACTGATTTATTCTGTTTATTCTACTCTATTTCTTTATGATGATGTTTTATACTCTGTATGTGACGCTTTCATACCTCAGGAAAATGGCCTTGAGACTGTGCAATTTATTGTTGTGAACAATGTAACATGTCAGAGATTTATAATAAATGTTTGAAAATATAATAAAATATGTATTTAAAAAAAGGATATATTAGTATTTTAATAATATCTACGAATGGAAAGTTGTATAAAATAATTGACTGTGAGCTTTTTGATCAAAATACTTAAAGTCAGAGTCTGAATCTGATTGCAATCTGATTTCCATTTACTGCAATGGCAAGTCTGCATGTCTGTACACACACAAAGTAGTAGCAGGAAATTTCTGGTTTTGTGCACCATACTGCTACTAGTTGGTTGAGAGGGTCTAGCATGGCAGCCAGATTCAAAGGAAACATTTTTCTCCATCCTTTCATGTTGCTGCTCAGCAGAATGCTAGGAACACCTGGAAAGCTGCAGAACTCGTTTACCAGATGCTGACCACCCATTGACTTTATACATCCATGCTGAGTATGTGGAGATCTGGCTGTCAGGGTTAGCCAGGCTCTTCAATGAAAAGGCAAGGATGGTTTGTTACCATCCTTGCCTTCGTTATCATTGTGTTTACAGTGCCCAATGAGCATGAAGCTATCTGCTTACTGGCCCTGGAGGTCGAGTGACTACTAGAGCTCAGTAGTTGCAGATGCTGCTGGGTCTGCGCCTTGTTAAACCCAGATCACTTCTGAGTCAGGACAGAGTGTTGTATTTCCCCTAAAACCTGGGCTAATATTTCCTCTCCAGTTACAGGGGAACTAAACAAATTAAAAAATTATGTCAAAATTACCCCCATTGTGCCCCCCAACATTACAGGGGGCACAATGTGTTAAATAAATACCATACTGCTGCCCATTTAAAATAAAAAAAAGTTAGACTCACCTCTCCCTTCACTTCAGGCCCAGAGCTGGGCCATCCTCACTGTCTATTGGTCATCTGTTTTCTTATTGATTCTTGAGCGACGTGTCAATGTCTGATATCACCATTCAAAAGGAACAAGAAGAAAACAGAAGACAGGCAGACAGCAAGGACACAGCAACACTGGATCAGAGATGAGCGAAGAGTTAAGTATGACTTTGTTATTTTAAATGGGCAGCAGTATGCTAAAAAGAAAAAAGTTAACAACCCCTTTAAGGAGATATTGAAGCAGCCAATTTGTGTCTCTACCAGCCATAGACATACAGAAGTCTCAGTAGATCTCTGCACTACATAACAGAACTTGTGTAACAAATACACATTTCTCCATCCTGACATTGGATACAAATGAGTCATATGAAAATAATTTATTAGTGGAATAGAGCATTTTTTCCTGGTGTTATAAAAGTTGTATATTTTACTGTGCCAGGTCACACAAAAAGAAATGTGCCAACATTTCACTCCTACAAGACTGCTATGGACAAAGTGATTTATGAAAGTCGGTGACTCACAGGAGACAGAGCTGTATTGCAATCATAGTGCAGGAACTCTGGTTCTAGCTTGTTTAATGGTGCACTCAACTGACACCCACGTAAGAAATACACATAAATTAGACCATCACTGACCATTGTATACTGACACAGGCAATGACTGCAATGGTATAAAGAAAGAGTAATCACCGTACATAAGGCTATTCCCACATAATAAGTAGTATGGGTTTTGACAGAAGCAGTGTACAAGATACAAATCAAAGCTTAGCAGTCACAGAGAAAGGAACAGAGCTAACGTGTAGAGCCATGTTTATGTCATGAAGTGAAAATATTCAGTTACCAATTTGGCTCTAAAGCAGCTATTCACATGAGCACCTTATTTCTAAGGTTAATGTTACCCTGTGAGGTGAAAAGGATCTACCAGAAATAGCATCATTATTTTCTAAAGGGTCTTACTAATATCGCAGCTCATCCTAAAAAAAAAAGGCTTCAATATCAGACATTACCCAAAGACATGGTCCCTGACACAGATGCACTGTTTATTGAAAAAAAACAGACCATTTTCAAACAGACCAGTACATTGTTAAGTGTGTACATGAGGGATAGCCATAGTATTGCCATTATAGAACTTTTATGTGGCTCTTTTAAACATTTTTGTCTGCTGCTACTTCATCTCTCATTTTCAGTTGTCACAAAGCTAGTGGCCAGCAGCTAGCTGCTATGATGTCTCCCATATTTACAAAGATGAGAGCTTTATTGGATACCCTTGGAAACAGCAGCAGCATGAAGGGCATAATAGAGTAGTAGTGAGTAGGGTAATGAATCAAGCATTGGTCTGAGACAGAATGCCTATTAGATCTTTCAGCAATATCTCTCTCTCTCTCTCTCTCTCGCTCCCTCCTCCTTCCCCTCCCATCGTTTTAGAATTCTATAGGCAGCATGTAACCTGATATTCAAGTAAGCTGATTAGGGATGAGCGAATCGAATCTGACGAAGTGGAATTTGTTTCGAATTTCAGGAACAAATCGATTCTAAACGAAGCCTAATTTCCTGACGATTCATGGTACTGAATCGTCTTTTTCTAAAATGGCAGAGAGCACATGGCGTGACATGGGGCAAAGAACTATGGGAGAAAGAAAGGAACGCCCTCTATGCCATGACATGCAGACATGCAGCCAATAAGCAGCCAGCTAACTTCTGTGATGTCACAGCCCTATAAATAGGCCAGCCATTTTACATTCTGCCACTTGCCACTGTGTCTTTGATGTACATGGATCTCTCTGCAGCAGCAATAGATTGAACTCTGTGCCAAATACTTCCGATTTTAGAGTTAATGGGGTGAAATAGCTTTCAACTATACAGTGTGTGTGTGTCATATACACATATGTTCCTGAACTAGCGGTTTTTATTTTGGGATTTTGCTCTCTGTGCCCAAGAGTTACTTTTTTCAATCATTGTGGTGAACTTGTGGTGAACAGTGTGTGTATTTCTCACATATATTTACTATTTTGCCATAGGCAAACTTAAACTCTATCAGTTCTCTATCTGTTAAACACTAAAACGTAACTTTTATTATATCTAACTCTTAACCTCTATACACACTATTTAAAAACCTGATCTCTAACCTCATCATTTAACCCTTTTTGCTTCTGAAAGAGGGAATAACTCCCTTTCTATTATCAAGTCTGGTGGAACCCCACCTACTAACAGGGGAGCCTTATATCTATAGCAAAGTACTAGCTTCAGTAAGGGATCCCAAGCCAGCTACTTGGGCAGTCGTCCCTAATCTCATAGATACAGAACAAATAAGGCCCCCTTGTGACACCGTCTGCAGCAGGTGACACTTATAGACAGAGGTGAGAGATCACAATCCATCGGACCTCTAAGCCTTGATAAAGCCAGGTTAGCGGGCGAAACATGTCGGCGAGGTCAGATATGACGTTTTAAATTGTGATTCTTCACCTCTGTCTATAAGTGTCACCTGCTGCAGACGGTGTCACAAGGGGGCCTTATTTGTTCTGTATCTATGAGATTAGGGACGACTGCCCAAGTAGCTGGCTTGGGATCCCTTACTGAAGCTAGTACTTTGCTATAGATATAAGGCTCCCCTGTTAGTAGGTGGGGTTCCACCAGACTTGATAATAGAAAGGGAGTTATTCCCTCTTTCAGAAGCAAAAGGGTTAAATGATGAGGTTAGAGATCAGGTTTTTTAAATAGTGTGTATAGAGGTTAAGAGTTAGATATAATAAAAGTTACGTGTTAGTGTTTAACAGATAGAGAACTGATAGAGTTTAAGTTTGCCTATGGCAAAATAGTAAATATAGTGATCAAAAGTCACTCTTTGTTCTCTTGCGAGATTCCCAATTTTTTGGAGATTATGTATTTCTCACATACACACATCTCCATTACAGCCAGTTCAGTCTCTTGGGATATTGCTCTCTGTGCCAAAGAGTTACTTTTTTCACTTATTGTGAAAAAAGTAACTACCTATTTACAGAGTTATATATACCTACCAATTTACAGGGGGCTGTATATTTACCTACAGGGGTATATATCTCTACCTACCTATAGAGGACTGTTTACCTACCTAAAGGGTGTATATAGACCTACCTATCTACAGGAGGCTGTATACCTACCTGTCTACAGAAGGTTATATACTTGCAGGGGATGTATACCTACCTACAGGGGGCATATAGGCCTACCTATCTATAGGAGGCTGTAAATCTACAGGTGATTCTATACCTATCTACCGAGGGCATATATACCTACTGATCTACAGAGGGCTGCATACCCACCTATCGGGGTATATATACCTACCTACAGAGGTCTGATTACCTATCTACAGGATCCAAATATCCCTACCTATTAACAGGAGGCTGTATTAACAGGGGGCTTACCTCTCTACATCGGACTATATAACTAAAACGGGTCTATATCTACCTACAGGGCGCATATACCGTACATACCTATCTACACAGGGCATATATACCTGTCTATATGCAAAAGGCTGTATACATACCTACAGGGGGCATGTATAGCTACCTATCTACAGGGGGCTTTACACCTACCTATCTACCTACATAGGGCATATATACCTAACTACTTAAAGGGACTGTATATCTACCTAATGGGGAATATATACCTAACTATCTATAGGTGAGCGTATACATACCTACCATCTATAGGGGGCTGTATAGCTACTTACCAACCTACAATTGGCCTACATACCTACCTACCTATAGTGAGCCTATTTTCCTACCTACTGGGGGTCTATATACCTACTAAATGTATATCTACCTACTTAATGGTGGGGCACCCATACCAAAGGTAGGAATTGGTGGGAAATAGTGTTGAGCCTAATCGTACAGAAAAAGGTTAGTTCAGCAAGAAATGTACGTATTTTCTGAACCCGAGCCAAGCTGAATTTTTGCCGCAGGTTCGGTAAAAAGTTCAGGTTCGGGACAGGCGTTCAGCTGCTTCCTTTAGTTTTGGCGGCCAGCCAATCAGTGCAGAGCACAGAGGGTGGGTCAAAAAACATGTGAGGGTTCTTCCATACGACCCCTTTTCACCGATATTGCATAGATTAAATTCTGTTTATAATCCTATTTGCCCATCGCAAAATCTAGTCATTTAAGACCACTTGATTTGCTGTCAGGGTTTTTCTATACGACCCCATTTCACTGATATTGCGTAGAAAAAATTCTGTTTATAATCCTATTTGCCCGTCGCAAACTATAGGCATTTAAGACCTTTTAATTTGCTGTGAGGGTTCTTCCAAATGATCCCATTTCACCGATATTGCATAGAAAAAATTCTGTTTATTATCCTATTTGCCCGTTGCAAAGTATAGGCATTTAAGATCACTTGATTTGCTGTCCAGGCTCCTCCATACGACCCCAATTCACCTATATTGCATAGAAAAAATACTGTTTATAATCCTATTTGCCCATCACAAAGTATAGGTATTTAGAACCACTTGATTTGCTGTGAGGGTTCTTCAATACGACCCCATTTCACTGATATTGCATAGACTCGAGGTCTTAGTTCACACTTCCAGAGTTCGCATCTTGCTTCGGCACGACTGGCAGCATTGCAGCGTGATCTGAGCCTCCCCGCCAACCGTCTCATTGTTTATGTGGCAACACGCTGGAATTCCACCCTCCACATGCTCCAGCGATTCTGGCAGCAGCATAATGCCATTATGCTGTATGAAGTGTCGCATGGCCTCATGAACAGTGGTGCAGACCTTGGGGTGTTGAGCCATAGAGAGTGGAGGCAGGTGAAGGATCTCTGCAACATTCTTGAAGATGCTTTTGAAAACACAACCAAAATGGTCAGTCAGGACGATGGTGTTGTCAGCATGACCATTGTGGTCATATTTTTAAAGGAACAAGCGTTAGACTCTTTGTGGCAGCAGGCCCCAGCAGTGATGGAGGAGGGTGAGGCAGACACAGAGTTTTTCTCTCTGTCGGATGTAGAAGGCCCAACTGTTTCCCAATTGTACCTACCTCTATAACGGATGGTTTTCCTGCCTATCCACTTAATGGAAGAGCCTTAATACCTACCTAAAAGGTGTCTTACTTACTTACTTAATTGGGGGCTTATCTACCTGTAGTTTCAGAAGATGATCCAGCAATACAACATATTTCAGTATAATCAAAACTTAATACTTTATTCTTGCACCGTCATAAAAATTTAAAAGTACGGAGAGATTACAGAGACATAGGGCGACATGTATGAACGGGGCTGCGTCTGAAGTCTGGCGTCTTTTCAGCCTATAATCTAGCGCAGATCCATTCACACTATTTTTAAACAGGTGCACTCCAATACTAGGCACATTACAAAGTGCCGCGCCTTAGATCAGGGGGCGTGCTGGAGGCGTTGCACCCTACAACTATATGAATCTACTTTAAAAGTGGTTTACCTGAGCCAGGAGTTTCACTTTGTAGCTAGAAAGCGCTACTGTAAATCTATGACCCGCAGTAGAACAGGTTCATAGATTCAGGCGCATTCTACGCTAGAAATGCGCACAAAAACAAATGGCGCCTGAGCGCCAAAAATTAGACATGTCGCCCATAGTTGCTAATGTTTTTTAAGTGCATAATGAACTCTTGCAAACTATAACCTATCCAGCATTTAAAACAAGCTACAACCCATAGCAAGATTGCATAAATAAAACACGTTGCATAACCAATAACAAACTCATCAGTGCATAATGTCAATAGCCTCCACATTCACTGTAGCAATAGGATACCTGTAAGCTGTATTGATGCAATCTTGGTAAAGGTTGTAGCTTGTTTCAAAGGAAAATAGGATTTGTTTTCGTTTTTTAAATAATCAAGGTTGCATTATGCACTTGAAACTCATTAGAAACATTAGGGCAGTTTTATCAATATAGTGTAACACCTAGACCGTATAAAGTTAGACTAGACAGTTTTACAATGTGCCACATTTATCAAATCTGGCACATATTTAGACTGTTAAATCTAGCTTTACACCGTCTATTAGTTGCTTTACTTTATATCACTAATTGCACCAAAATATTGGCACATTTTTTTGGCGCACAACTTCTTTTTACATACACCATGTCCCTTTTGTTAGATGAGTATCAGAAGTGTCTAGCCACTCTCTAAAACACATAATAATTGTGATGTAAATAATGTATGTTATTATTCTTGGCACAAAATGCTCCAGAATTCTGGCGCAGTTGCCTTAAAAAATGTGCCTCTATGATCTTTCTGTACATTTAAGCTTAAATAAAGGTGCAGGAATAAAGTTTTGAATTTTATTTATACAGAAATATGTGGAGTTGCTGGACCATCTTTTGAAACTACTGGCTACTAATATCTGACTGAAGAGAAAAGTGTGCAAATAAATGGTCTTTACAACAACCTAAAGGTGGTGAGTTGGCACTTTTCATTTGTTTTATCAGGTCTGCCTGCCTAAATACCAACCTATTGCGGGTTTATCTACCTAAAAAGAGTGGTCTACCTACTTAGCGTCGGACTGGTGTACCTAGGGCACACAGGTGGAGTTGATTTAAGGAGCCCACCAGTTGAGCTGTTTCTGGGCCCACCGGTAGAGTTTATTATAGGGACACACCCTAAAGCTACTGTAAATGACTGTACATGCCTCCTATACACTGCATCTTGCTGATTGCCTTTTTCTCTGCTTTTTTGCCTATTCTGAGGATATATATATGCAATTAAAAAAACAACTCTAGGTCTGCCATGCTCAGCGGCCCACCCTGGGATTCCTCTATTCCCCTGTGGGCCAGTCCGAAATTGTACCTACTTATCTATTTGCCTATTTTGAAGGGCTACTTCCTAGTTAGGGACTACCTACAAACCTGTTTCTCCAAAAATAAGACCTAGCCTGATTTTTTGAATATGCTAGAAAAATAAGTCCAACTCAAAAAATAAACCCTAGTTACAGTTCATTAAAAAAAATTATTATGTGGCTATACATGTAAAAAAAGTAAATGGAATACAGCCGGACAGATACAGTGATCCCTTCATCAAGGAAAGCCTGTACCCCCAAAAGAAAGCAGACACCCCCCAAAATAATCACACTCAAAAGCCCCACAACAATAAGGGTTGGGTAGTGCTGAAATCTCAGCAGAGCCATCTTTGCAGCATTATGGGTCCCCGGGCATAGCAGTACAGTGGGCCCTGCCCAAATACATAACATTGAATCGGGGTATACCTCTAGCCACGGCACACAAGACACCACATGAAGCCATGCTTTTAACCACCCCTAAGCACACCTATATCATCAAACCACCTACATCGGGACATCCCGCTTACATCTTGTAGGCAGCTTTTAGTCTACAAGACTAAATGACAAAGCAGGGAGCCGATGGCTTTCTGATCCACCATGGTTTTTAACTGTTTGTACATCCTAACATCACACAAACAGTTAAATAAGCAGCCCCAACCCAGAGATCCAGAGCATGTGCTCTGGCTTCCTGGGACATACATTTACCACCTGGGGCCCGTAGGCTTGTGTAGCTCCCGGGCAACTGCCTAGTGTGCCCAATGGATAAGATGGCCCTGGCTCTCAGTGGACGACAGCTGGAACAGCAGGGGTCCTGACAATGACGCACCTTTGACAGGAGTGATGCAGACCTGTGTGTGAGAGCCCATCCACCATCAGCACTTGTCAGCTCTAATTGTTTTTGGTCTAAGGGGGTCTGGTGAGTGTGATTCTTTTGGAGGTGCCTACTTTTCTTGGTGAAGGGTGGCTGTTTTTTTTGGTGAATATACATCCATCATTGACTGTGGTACCGTACTGAATGAATTGTTAAACAGAAGAACAAGAAAATAAAATATCCGTGAAAATAAGCCCTAAACCATCTTTTGGAGCAAAAAATAATATAATATCCTGTCTTACTTTTAAGAGAAACATGGTATAAAAAAATAAGCACATAAAAGTCTACAACTGGGAGTACAAACAGGGGTCCTATAACCATCTGGGGTTACTTTTATTGTTTGGAGGTGCTTTTATTGTGTGGAGCACTATGGAGGTTATAATTGCTATGTGGGACATTGTGGATGTGGAATTTGTACAGATGTATGGAAAGTTAGGAAAGGTGCTGGAAAAGTGAGTCTAACATGTTTGTGTAGCTAATTCTGCAGAGAGAAGTTGATGCTGGAAGAAATCGTCAAGGGAGTCTGAGATAGAAAAGAAAAGGGAAAGAGAAGGACTCCGATCAGAGGAGTCCTTCAGCAGTCAGTCACTGGCTGTATTTGTGCTGTAATCATTTATATAGTCTGCCTGTGTACAACTAGTATACATCCCTAAATGGTCATTTGATGGCTGTAACAGTATTCGTTGTATAGTGTCTTACTCAGTTAAACAACGGTGATATTATTCAGTCATTTCTAGTGGTACCATCTGTTCATGTTCTGGCGGTATTACTAAGGTTCAAATGCTGTATTATCATTGGTAATGTTGGTCTTGGTATAATCAGATTTGTTTGGCAACTGTATGACACTATAAATAGTGAGCTATTTGCTCCTTGTATTGTGGTATTACATGGTAATAGTATGACTGTATTATTTAGAGGTACTATATATATATATATATATATATATATTATATATATATATATATATATGTATATATATATATATATATATATATATATATATAGATGAGTACTTTTGAATAGGCAGATAATCAGTGCTAATTTTCATTATACAGTGTACTTCTGAGGTGGTGTGTCTAGGCAGTGCACAACGCAGTGTTTTTGCAGAAATCATGACAATAAACCATGAGAAGGCCGCTGCATATCAATATACTCTAAATATTTTAAGATTTCCCTTTAAAAATCCTGCTTTTGGCCTTGGAAACAATAGTTCAAACTGAGAATAGAGGTAATTTTTTAGCATTAGGTTAGTTACTTTAAAATCCACTTTAAACCCATTTAGTTTCAAATAATCTAATCTGAAGATCAATTTAAATTTATGTTCGTGAAATGTGATCCGCTCTCATAAAGCGGGGGTCACATTTATCTCCACTATTTTTGAATTATTAATGTTTTTTTTAATTTTGTAATGTTGTATGTATCGTAAGGGAGTTGAATTTGAAGAGGTATCACTTCTGATGCTGTTCTCTTACAGATTATTTGAATAGATTTATGGCTTTTTTCCACACTGCAGAACTTAGTCAAATTTCAGAGAATATAAAGGAAGATACTTCATTTCCTAGTGTTCCTTCTCTGATCAATATTAAAAAAACTTTTAAATGAAGACTAGGAGACAATTTACATTAGAACTGCCTCTGACCACTTTAGGCAAATACTACAAGAATCACAGAACTCCCAGAGGTATGCACTTACAGATCCAAACATGTTTTCACAAGATGTTGAATTTTTCTCTAGCTATGAACAAATTTTCTAATAAATATGCAGTAGACATCTTTTTATCAGATGTAGAATTTTTGTAAAGGAACTTCAGCAATGCATGTATTAAGCTCAATGAATTGGAAGCAGTTTTGAAATCTTTATTACCTACTGAGGACTTGACCAATAAACTTAACTATGCCTCCTTACATAAATTGGGCCTACCAACCTATCTACCTTGGGCTTACCCACCAAGCTGCCTGGGGTCTAACTAAATACCTGCAGACTATTAACCTACCTAGGGCCTGCAAACCTATCTAATGGGTGTCTGCCTACCTACCTATCCACCTGAATCATCTACCTACCTGTGGCCCTACCTGACTGCCTACCTACTTACTTGGGGCCTCACATACCTATCTGGGAGCCTTGCCTGCCTACCTACCTGAAACCTTGCCACCTCTCTACCTACCTGAGGCCTTGGTTTTTCATATTTTCCTTAGCAGTAATGCATTTCCAATATTTCTATATACCTTGAGGTTTTACTTAGTCTTTAGTGTGCCACTGTTATTTGTATTAGATGTATGCTATTGCCTTTCAGTGTGCACCTATGCTTGCGTTTTTCAGAGTATATTTTAGATGTGCACAGCTTTATTATGTTTTGTAGTTCATTTGAGATTGGCAATCTCATTGGCTTGCTGCACTCAGCTGCCTCTTTTAAACCAGTGCAGGATAATCCAATTGCTAGTTCCTACCATTCCCTGAAGTTGCAGTCTGGATTGACGCCTAGTGAGGTAACATGTTTAGTGTAGGGACTCACCTGCTCTGGGATCCCCTTGACGTTTTGGGAGGTGAGCTTAATACAATCTTTGATCAAATACTGTAAACTAAGAGTCCCAGGTTTTTCATATTTTCCCTACCTGAGGCCTTGCCTACCTACATACCTTCCTACCTGGACAACCTACCTGGAGCCTCTTCTATGCACATATCTGAAGCATTTCCTTACTAGGGCCTTACCTTCTGTTAGCCCTACCTAGCTTCCTACTTGGTTCTTACGACAAAATAGGCGGCATATCTCTCTAGATAATTAGTGTGGGGGCGTCTAATAATATCTAATAGCATGGGTCAGGCTAACTAATTTTGAGGTCTACCTGCTTAATTGAGGCTAGCAATCTAAGCAGGTAGGCGGTGTCTAACTATCTATAAGGTTTTATTTAGTATGCTGTCCTAGGCACTTTAAATAGCTTTCAGCCAAATGCTGATTAGTATTTTTGTATTTTACAGGTTTTCCCTCTGGAATATGGCAGATTGGTTGGACTGTCAGACCAGTGTTGGATCCATTTCTTTTTTTAAAAAATGGACAATGAGGGATGTTGTCAGGAAGTGTTTATTTAAATAAAGTGTTTTTGTGTTGTTTTGGAGTATTTTTTACCATTTTTTTCCAGTGTTAGTAAAAGGGGTGTTTGACTTCTGTCCTCCCCTGGTCCATGCTGCAGCATACTCACCTCTCCCTGCTTCTGCTTCCCTGTGCTCATCTGCTGTATGCTGGTGTGCGCTTTCACACTCTCTAGGATGCACACACCCTTGGTTAAACGTAGGGAGCCAACATGTCGGTAATTGGTTAACTGCTGGGTGCTGACCCTATACCTCGTATCCAACCCCTGACCTCCCTGTCAAGTGTTGGTGTTATTTCCTTGTTGCTTGAGAGAGAGAGGCGCTATCTTGCTATTCCATGTACCAGTCCGTCCTGCCTGTTTATCCTGACCATGTGGCCTGCCGCCTGTCTTGACCTTTTTGCCTGTCTCTTACTACACCCCTGCCTGCCATTTAGGTACCACTGCAAACAAGTCACGTCAGGGGTAGCAACCTGGGAGTCTCCTGCCACACAAGACCAACCAGCCTTGTGGCGAGCTCTGGCAAAGGACTCCACACTCTGACGCGGCTTTTACCAATGTTTGCAGTGGTACAGTGGATCCACTACTTCCGTAACAGTACACTTGGCCATGGATTCCACCAGGGTGTCTCAGCCTGAGCTACAGAACCTTATGGTTGTAGTGGCCCACCAAAGCCATCAGATCAACCAACTGATGGATGCCATGCCTGTCTACCTACAGTCACTCCTGCTCCACTACCTCTTGCCAGTCATCCACCTGCTCCAGTGACTACAGTTGGCCGTATGTTACATCTGTCTCTTCCACCGAGATACGACGGCAATGACAACAGGGTGACTCTACGGTGGGACCAAACACGTGCAATTCTGTGTGCTTTCGTCTTACCTCGGGTGGAATAACCTTCTGCTACCATCTGGCAATGCCTCGCCAAGAGAATCAAGGATGAGCTGGAGGGCCAAGATCTCCCTTCATCACTGGATGAGCTTATCCAGTTAGTGAAAAGAATTGAGGTATGGTTCGCAGAAAAACAACAGAAGCTCTATCAGCAACACAAATCTACCATGCCACACCAACTTCCCTGTCTTGCTTCAGTGTTCCTAAATCCAAGACTTCAAGGCTGTCTGGCAAGAGACTTGATGATTCTTGCAGCAGGCATCCACACGAATCAAGACCCAGGCCAACAAAAAATCTGGCTGTTGGCGATATGTCCGCTTAAAGATCCCCAGTCTCAAGCTCGGTCCATGGTTCCTGGGCCCTTTCGAGGTCATCCGACGCATTAATCCAGAGTCCTACAAACTCTTCCTTCCACCATCAATGTGCATCATGAACTTCTTTCATGTCTCCCTCCTGAAACTTGTGAGGGTAATATCTATAGTTTTATATTTATAAGATTTTGCATATATTCCTTGTGTGCTTTTCATCAAAGTTTGAAACACTCAGGTCTTTGGAATGGCAGTAGACATGCCCCTACCCCCTCTTCCAATGATTGGAAACACATGGCCTGGAGGTATAGATATTTAAAGGAATAAAGTTTCTTGTTTCAGTGAGTAAGGAGGTGGCCATATGGAAACTAAATTCTAAACCAGCGTATAAGAGGCTAGCTATGTTTTGAATTTATTGGCTAAATGTATTCTTGTAGGAGAAGGGGGTCTATAAAACCATGAATTGCAGTAGGAGGGGGCAGACATTTTCTTTTAGCATATGCAATGTAATATGCTGTGTGTGTCTTCAATGCTTGCATGAAATAAATCCTGTTTTAATTTGAAAACCCGATCAACATCTGAAAAGCTTTATTAAGCTACAACAAAATGGCGCCCAACGTGGGGCTCAGAATATCGATTTGAGGCATCCGGACTAATATGAGATGAACAATACTTGAAAAGCAGAATAAAAAGATGCGCATCAAATCAAAAAAAAGGTAAGCAATATATTTTATATTTGCTTACTATATATATATATATATATTCTGTCTTTCCAAGTATTGGCTTCTCTGTCCGGCTGTTTTCCCAGATCACTATAGACATCTGACCTAAGAACCTTTGATAAAATATCAAATGAAATGATGTGATCGTGGTTCAATAATATATATATATATATATAAATGTGTGCTGTTTGGATAGTGAACAGTGATTGAATGTGATTGGATGTGGAACAAATGAATATAACATATAACAAAATAGGAGTGTGTCTGAAAGGGAGTGTATGCATTGATTGATGACACGTATGAGGCCCCCAAGTGAAAGAAATATAACAAGTTTAAGTGAAATTGTAAAGATATAGAATTGTGCTTTGTGTGACTTTACTTTTTGTGAAAGGTCAAAAGGTCTCATGGCTGCAGTGTCCTTAGCTGGCTTTAGAACAAAGGAAATTCCCGAGGAGGGGGAGTGAATCCCTCCATGAATAATTTTTAGTGAGTGTCCTGCTCGTTATGATAGCAAATAGTGGTTATTGCAGAAAATAATGAAAATTAGACAAATTATTTTTAGTCCGTTGGTTAGAGACGTGAATGAATGGTTTTTGATTTTTTTAAACTAACCATCAAGGTCGATACTAACTAGTTTGTTTAATATTTAGAGACATACATGAATGGTTTAGATTTTTTTAATCTAACCATCAGAGGTACGATATTAAATAGTTTGTTTAATAGTTGGAGACGCGAATGAGTGGATTCGATTTTTAATCTAGTCATCTCAGAGGTACGATACTAACTAATTTGTGTATTAGTTTAGGAACTTGAATGAGTGGTTTAGATTTTGAATCTAACCACTAGTGTTGAGCGATTGCGTTGGCTATCGAGATCGAGCGATAGTCGATAGTCGGCCGCTATCGATAAGGTTTTTCGATAGTGAGCATCGATTATGAGCGATTACCATTAAAGTCTATGGGAGAGCAACAACACCTTCATTATTACACCCAAAAAAGGGGCTGGAGAAGCTGAAATTAACACCCAACAGTAAAGGGGATACGTGCTACATCTTAGGCAACCACTTGGGTTTAAAAAGTCACAAAAAAAATCAAAAAAGACCATTCACACCCCTGTCTTGTACCACAGCATGACCCTTAAAAAACCTGCATCACCCACAAATTAAAAAGTGCCAAAAGGGCAGTATGTTTGAACCATCAGTTTACTTGAACGGACATTGAAATCCCTTCCTGGAACGCAGCATGAGCCCCAAACCTGCATGACCCCCGATTTAAAAAGTGCCGCAAAAAGGATCTTTACCCCCATTTTATTGAACTGACACAAACTATATCTGTCCTGTACCGCAGAAAAAGACCATTAAACCTCTCTGACCCACAGTTTAAAAAAAAATGCCGGAAAAAGGATCTTTCAACCACCTTTTTAGTTGAACTGAATTGACTAAACTGTCCTGTGCCAAAAGCATGACAAAGGGCCGGATTTTCATGGGTGGGGTGAGACCCCTGGCTCCTTATCTATTAACCGCAGGTTAAAAATGCCCTGATGACGCAGCAACAAAAAGTCGTCCCGAAGCAGATGCGAACGGAAGTGTGAAAACTCCACCTTCCTCATACACCTCAAGCCCGGGTAGGCGTGCCCCTCCGTATAGTGCGGACCAATTTTGAGCTTCATTTTGAAATACTGGTGGTTAACCTCCGTTACCCCCAGGTCCCTTTTGTTTGGCTTTTTTTCTCTTTTTAAAACTCAACGTGTTGGAGGAAATTGTCTCTAAACTTGTTCTCTTCCGGGCCCATACTTCATGTCCTCTAAATAACCTACATCGGTCAAGTTTTCCCCCTGTACCCCCCTTTGTAAAAAATTCGGGGGAATTTTTTACCAGCTTTTTGTACATGCAAGTTTTTTAGTATTTTTTAATTCTAAAAACACATTTTTAAAAATGGGATGGAACCCCACCATGTCTTTTTTTCTCTTTTTTTTTTTTATTAAATTGGTTGCCCTAAAATACAGGGATTTGATACTATGTTAAAAATCTTGAAAAAACAAGTCTTTTGCAATATGTCCAAAACAGTGCCTCCCTTTTCCCTTTTTTCTGACAGCACCATCCCCCTTTGAGCCACTCTTGAAAATTTGTGAAGAACAAATGTCTGTTAGAAACAACTTTTTTTTAGAATAAAAACCTGTAGTAAAGCTGATGTCACAGAAAAACCCCCCCAAAAATTCAAAGCATGAACCTTGAGCCATTTTGGGGACAATTGTGAAAAAAACAAATTCCCTGTTAGGAAAAAAAAATTTTTTTTAGAATAGGAAAACCTGTAGTAAAGCTGCATGTCACAGAAAAATGCCCCCAAAAATTTAAAAACATGCCCCATAGCCACTTTTGACAATTGTGAAGAACAAAGTCTATTAAAACAACATTTTTTAAATAGGCCTTAGTATTGCTGCATTTTCAAAGCAAAACCCCCCCAAACATTCAAGCATGACCCTTTGACCCACTTTGGTCAATTTGGGTGAAGAAAAAATTCTGTTAAAACAACATTTTTTTATAATAGGACCTTTTTTGTTTTTTAAAAAGGGTTTTAAAAAAAAAACCCTACCCAAAAAAATTTTAAAAAATGACTTTCTCAGCCACTGTTTAAAAAAAAATTGTGGGGAGAAATGCCACTTAAACCAAAATTTCTGTCCAAAAGACCATGTTTTATTGCTGTATCCACAGCTACAGACCCCAAAAAATTAAAAATTGATTTTCTCAGCCACTTTAAAATTGTGAGGGAAAATGCCACTTAGAACCACTTTTCTTTTCCAAGGACCATAATTAAGCGTACAAAACACAACATGCCCCAAAACCATTGACAACGAAAACTTTTTAAAAAAAGTGAAAAAATTGGGAATACGGTGTTGTCATAAACCCTTTGCTTTCTTTTACATTTCTCCTCACAGCAAAAGAGAATAAAAAGGAAAAGAGAATAAAAATTGCAGTAAAAAATGATCATTTAAAAAAAAATTTTTCAGGGGAAAACCATTTCTGTTGAAAAGGAATGTGAAGTAGACCGGGGAAAATAATGGGTGACCCGGCAATTGGGGCAACAACATCATCAGAGATACATCCTGATTCATTTTATGAAAGTCAAGTCCACATTATCTGGGAAAGCCGGATGCGTTTGCGTAAGACACCCCCAGCTGTGCTGAAGGTCCGCTCAAAAATTGACCTGGCGGGTGGGCGGGGGCCACCCATGGCTTGTGCCAGCTCGGGCCATTCGTCCATTTTGGATACCCAGAAGTCTTTGGGTCCCAAAACACATCAAAAACATTGGTTTGAACGCGAAGTCTGCACCATACTTAACTGATCTCTGGGTGTTGGATTGTGCCCGCTTAAACTTTTTGGGGGTTTTAAACAAAATTGCCAGAGGTCACCCATTGGGGCTTCCGCCCCCTTGCCTGCTGCTGCCACCCAATTTGATTAAGGGCTGCACCCTGATGTTTTTCCACCGGACTTTTGGGGAACGTGAAGCAGACCAACAATTCTCCATTGATCAATCAGAAAGGGTCTCCTTTCCCTGCATTTTACTCTCTATTTGGGGGGTGGAAGGGAAAGTGCGAGTTTTTTTTGTCCCGGGGGGATCCGGGAGGGGGGCCACCCAAAAATGTTTTTCAATTTGAGGGCCTTAATGCGAGGATCATGTTGGAGAAATGAGCATCCAAGCCCTCATGTGAGAGATGGAGCCTTGATTTCCCAAGCCTCGGGGTCGGGGGGGCACTACAAACGACTTCCTCATCTTTCCCCCTCTGCCTCAAAATTCGGCCAGCCTCTTTTCCCAAAGGGAGGGGGCGTGTAAAATCGGTTTAGGAATCCTCCTCCCCCTCCTCCCCTCCGCTGCCCCCCCGACAGCTTTCAACACAAGCCCCGCTTCCCGAGAGATGCCCCCTGAAGCTGAGCCCACCTTTTCCCTAGCTCTGGGCCCCGAACCACTGCCCAATGAAGACCGAGAAATTTTGAAAATGTCGGGGCCCTTTTGGATTTGACGGGGGAGAAAAGGGTCCGTGTCCATCTTGTCCCCTCTCCCCCCCGTCGCTGGGGACCTGTTGTTTCAGAGTGTCCAACGATCGTTCCAAAATAAACACCACAATGCTCAGCTGAAAGGGCATTGTCCGCACTGACCTTTTGGTGGGTTCTTTAAAAATGGGAAGGAGGTGCAGAGCTCTTTCACCTGCCCCCACTCTCGTGGTTCAACACCCCGAGGGCCACACCGCTCTTGTCAGGCCATGTGGGCACTTCGTACTGCGTAATGGCATTTCCTGCTGCCAAATCGTGGAGCATGTTGGAGGGTGGAATTCCCGCTTTGCCACGTCAAAATGAGACGGTTGACGGGGGGGCCGACTGACGCGCAAAAACACCAGGCGGGACGAAGGGGTGCGAAAACCCGGGAAATGCGAAATCAACCTCGAGCCCTTTTTCACAGGGGGGAGTCCCCAACCCGGGTAGCTCTTTAAATTCTGGACACAAGTTCAGACATGGCCAGGGGAAGGAATTGCTCCAGCCTACCGATCTTAAGGGCGGCCAGCAGATTTCCCCTTATCCCCACCCACCTGCCTGGCACAAGGTTTTGTCACCCAGCCCGCGCTCGGTCCCGTTGCTTAAGCCGTCCACACCCTGCCTTGTTGGGCGGTCTCCAAGCAGATTAATTTCAACACGGCCTGGGTCTCTGGGCACGGTGCCACCAAGGACCTTGGGGGAAAGAACCCTGCACCATCCCGGGGGGTTTTTAAGAGGGCGCCGGCTTTAGACCACCGCACCCCCAAGAATCCACCCAGCTCACCCAGGAGCTGTCAAAAGAGATATAGCGGCCTTGGCCGTGCTTCTATCCATGTGTCGGTGGGGAGATGGAATTTTTCCCGACAAGATGCAGACAAACGCGCTTGAAATTTTAGATGCCCGTGGCTGGGCCCGGGCAGGGGCGGCTTTTCTGGGAAAGAAGCCGCCGGCACTGGATTGGGGGCGGCGAGGGGCCCTGACGGGCGGACCCCTCTGTGTCCCCCAACGGAAAGGGAACATTTCCAAGGCCAAAAGCCGGCAATGCCCACATTCAGCTTTTGGCTTTGGGGTGGTTTGGGTAAAGTGTTTCTTCTGCCCCCAAAAAAACAAAGGGTGGCTCTAACGGCCGCGTACGGCGGCAGGTCGTCAAACTGCGGGAAAGGGGAAAGGGGGAAGGGTCTCTGGTGGGGCTGGGGTACTCGGGGGCACGGGGGGAGGCGAAGCGGAGGCTGATCCCTGATCATGACTCTGAGAGAACAGGCAGCTGAGGAAAAGCTTGGTGGTGGCGGGGGGAGGAGGCGGAACAGGGGTGTGATATGGTTTGGGGGCCCGGCGTCTTCTGGCCTTTTTTGGCCAATGTTCCCCCCCATTTCAAACCCTGCATTCGCTGCATGTGACTAACATGTTGGTGGTTTTAAACCCCTTAAGGTTTTTTTCTCTACTTTTTCGTTACGGCAAAGGGGGCATATACACGCTGGGTTAATCAGAGGCTTTCCAAAGAAGGGCCCCGGGTTGAGAGGTCCGGACCCCTTTTTACGGCGATAAGCGAGGAGCCGGGTTTCGCGACCGTGGGGGCGGAATCAAAACAGCGGACTTTTGCGACCCCCCCCCCCCTTTTTGTGGCGGGACCCAAATTCACTACCCATCTCTTCCCCTCGTCCCCTAAAAGCGCTCGCAAGCAAATTCCTTCGGAAAAGACCAGGATGGATCCCAATTTCCCCTCATCATCATCATCATCAACACAGGGACTTGGTCGTCCTACTTTCTCATCCAGAAGCTGCGGGGACAAGCAAGGGGCCTGCAAGGTTGCCGACCCCGCCCCGGGTTTTTTCCGATTGACCGGGTTTTCCTTTACCCCCTGTGGCATCAAACTGGGCGCAGACAAATAAATCATCCTCTTGAATTTTTTAACATGCCTTCTGACCCCAACCGCATTTTTTCATCAAAGAGGTCTTCAGACAAGGGTTTTCCACAGTGGTGGGTACACGAGTTTACATTTGGCTGCTTCATTTTTGGGCATGCTGATGATGCTGAGACACATTTGGGCCGTGACTGGAGGACAGGAGGGGAAGACTGCTAATCAGGTTGCATTAACCACTGAAGGGCGAATTTGGGACGATGTTCGTTACTTTTGATTTACAGGGGCCCCGACCCAGCATGACAGGCCCTACGGTCCGCAACTGACGACCGCTGGCATGCGGGTTTTCGCAGCACGGGAAAGGGGCACCCTTTTCCCCCCGACCCTACCCCCATGTGGGTACCCCCCCTTTTGCCGCTTACCACCTGCTTCGCCCAGTTCAAAATATAAAAATTTGGAAAGGGATGGAATAGTTTTGGAAAGTCTCTTATTTTAAAAAACGGGAAATCACACTATTCTCAAAAACCCTCTAATCAAACAAAATTGCTGGGTTCAAATTTAACTGCAAGGTGCTATCAACAAACTGGACTGGGCAAAAGCCAAAAAAAAACGTATCTGTTATGTTTTTGGTATAATAAACGGGATTTTTTTTTCACCTTTCAATTTACCTGTGGTGAATAAAAATTGCTGGGTTTTAAGATTTACGTAAATGCTTGGTCCCAAAGAACAATGCTGGGGGCGCAAAAGTAAAAAAACACGTAACTTTATGTTTGGTATAATAAAAAGTTTTTTTTTGCCCCTTTTAATTCACCTGTGGGGAATAAGAATGCTGTTTTAAGATTTTTCGTAAGCTGCGTCAATGAACAAAAGCTGGGGCGCAAAAGTCAAAAACACTAACTGTTATGTTTTTTTTATAAAAAACGTATTTTTGACCTTTCAATTCACCTGTTGGGAATAAGAATGCTGTTTTTTAAGATTTACTAATGCTGCGTCAAAGAACAATGCGGTTTCGCAAAAGTCAAAAAACACTAACTTTAGTTTGGTATAATAAACGTATTTTTTTGCACCTTCAATTCACCTGTGGTGAATAAAGAATTTTTTTTTTTTTAAAATTTACGTAGAAGCTGCGTCAATGAACAATGCGGGGTGTGCAAAAGTCAAAAAACACGTAACTGTTATGTTTTAGTTTTATTAAAGGGTTTTTTTTGCACCTTTCAATTCCCCTGTGGTGAATATTGAATTGCTGTGTTATGATTTACGTGGAGGCTGCGTCAATGAACAATGATGGGTGCGCAAAAGTCAAAAAACACGTAACTGTTATGTTTTCGTACGATACACGGTATATCAACAGTGGATATATCAACAGTCACAGGTGTAATGGGTAAAATTGAAAATGAACACCTATCTAAAAATGTATACTGATAATAAAAAGTGGAGTTTTGAAAGCTAACAAAGAGACCTGAAGTTACTAGAAATGATGCTTATCCAATATAAGTTCAGGCTGCCCAATATCCAGGAAATATTTCAATAGCAAACTGTTAATTATAAAGATATTCCACTACAATGTCTACACTAAGTCTTGGTGAACTTTATCCAGTGTTCTTTATAGATAGAGCTTGTCTGTGTTCGTCCGCGGCCCCCCCCCCCCCCCCCGTTCCCACCGCCATGAATTTACAGTGGTAGATGCTGCTTTAAAATTCTTTAGCTAACTACATAAAAACTTCAAATCTCTAATCAACTAAATTGGGAAAGGGTCACAGCTAATAGTAGAGGTGTCTCTGTGCAGAATTAGACTATTTTCACTGAGCTGTTTGGCCACAGGCTGAGCGCAGGTCCTATCCCTATGAGACGCTGAGAGACACTGAGGCTGAAACAGAAACGCTGTTTTAAAGTAAAACGAGGTCATGTGATTTTTCCAGCCAATCGCAACCATACACATCCCAGTTTATGACGTCGCACACACATCTCACCCTGCTCTATTCTGTAATCTGATTTTTCTGCCCCCCAAAATTACAGGAAGCGCCCAAAAAAACCGGGTCTTAATAGA